>WNWK01005414.1:5000-105000 GCA_009830355.1 Cherax destructor
ACCCGTGAAGCGTCACCCATGAAGCGTCACCCATGAAGCGTCACCCATGAAGCGTCACCCATGAAGCGTCACCCATGAAGCGTCACCCTTGAAGCGTCACCCGTGAAGCGTCACCCATGAAGCGTCACCCGTGAAGCGTCACCCATGAAGCGTCAACCATGAAGCGTCACCCATGAAGCGTCACCCTTGAAGCGTCACCCGTGAAGCGTCACCCGTGAAGCGTCACCTATGAAGCGTTACCCATGAAGCGTCACCCGTGATGCGTCACCCATGAAGCGTCACCCATGAAGCGTCACCCGTGAAGCGTCACCCCTAAAGCGTCACTTGTGAAGCGTCACCCATGAAGCGTCACCCATGAAGCGTCACCCATGAAGCGTCACCTATGAAGCGTCACCCGTGAAGCGTCACCCATGAAGCGTCACCCATGAAGCGTCACCCATGAAGCGTCAACCATGAAGCGTCACCCATGAAGCGTCACCCATGAAGCGTCACCCATGAAGCGTCACCCATGAAGCGTCACCCATGAAGCGTCACCCATGAAGCGTCACCCATGAAGCGTCACCCATGAAGCGTCACCCATGAAGCGTCACCCATGAAGCGTCACCCATGAAGCGTCACCCATGAAGCGTCACCCATGAAGCGTCACCCGACGGTGTGCAGCAACCAGGTCAAAATTCTGGTAACAGTTGGCATGTGCAGTTGCCCAGTGACTGACGTTGTTGCAACCATTCCCAGCATCCTGCAATGGCTCAGATAACTTACAAAACTCCCTGTGTGGCGTAGGTGTCACTCCCTGTGTGGCGTAGGTGTCACTCCCTGTGTGGCGTAGGTGTCACTCCCTGTGTGGCGTAGGTGTCACTCCCTGTGTGGCGTAGGTGTAACTCCCTGTGTGGCGTAGGTGTAACTCCCTGTGTGGCGTAGGTGTAACTCCCTGTGTGGCGTAGGTGTAACTCCCTGTGTGGCGTAGGTGTCACTCCCTGTGTGGCGTAGGTGTAACTCCCTGTGTGGCGTAGGTGTAACTCCCTGTGTGGCGTAGGTGTAACTCCCTGTGTGGCGTAGGTGTAACTCCCTTTGTGGCGTAGGTGTAACTCCCTGTGTGGCGTAGGTGTAACTCCCTGTGTGGCGTAGGTGTAACTCCCTGTGTGGCGTAGGTGTCGCCGCTCAACAATGGTGTGTGTCAACAACAGCGAGAGTGAAGATCAAGGGTGTTGAGGAGCACCTCACTATTTTATGTGCAAAATGATGTCAGATTTTTATTACCGTTAAACAGCGTTAGACTCTGCCACTTGTGAATGACTTTGTACCACTTAAGTTCAGTTTGTCTGCAGATATATTCTTTGTACCACTTAAGTTCAGTTTGTCTGAAGATATATTCATCAGTGCTCTATTTTTTTTTTTTTTTTTTTCAATTTTTGAAATGTTTGGAATTTGCCATCTTTGGAATGCCTCTTGTGGTCGGCTTAAAATTTTCAACCTTGGTGTGCTTTCCCGAAAGCAAAGTTAGTATTGGACTGCCATTTTTTTAACAGTGTTATTAATTTCCGTTCAATAAAGAATGGCTCCTCTTACTGGGTTGAAAATATTAACGGTGATGCGTTCTCTCACGACGACGACGACGACGACGACGACGACGACGCCGCCGCTGGTAAGTCTCAACTGTTTAGGTGGAAATTTGAAATCTTAATGAAACAGTTAATTAACCTTGTAATCTCTGGGTTCAGAGGATTTGCTGGGAAATGTCTTTTTCTGGTACGCGTTAAATTTTCATTGTTAGTGAGCTTTGTTAAAAGTGAGCTTTGTTAAAAGTGAGCTTGGCCTTCACTTGGAGCTGTGTATGTAAATTTGAAAATGCGAGTTTTGTTAAATAATTGTTTTTCCCCTGTAATAACTAGAGAATGGATCTTCCGGTCGGCTTCAAACACGCGCTGGCGCTTTTTAATTGATTTTTTTTATTTACTATGGGCTTTGTTCGTGCCATTTTGCCAACTTTATAAAAAAGAATTTGATATTAGATTGTCTTAATAAAATCAAATAAAAAAAATCTTACAGAATTGTAGAGAATTTTAAACTGAATATAAATTAAAAAGAAAAACTGAGAAATATAGAAACTCGTGATTTTATAGCATTTTGAATTTTCACAAAGTTTAGCGAACCATCTGAAGCTTTGTGATAAAGCTGACACGTTGTTAGGTAGAGTGTGTTCATCTACCAGTACACCGCCTTCCTTCAACACTTTCCTTTATATCTTCGGAATGCCTCATCTGATGGGCTTCAAATTTTCATCCCTGGTCAGCTATTGCTAAGTGAAGGTTCGTGGAACATCTGACAAGCGCTGGTGCTCTCTACTCAGTCTTATATAGACCAGTCCCAAAAGTTTCCATGTGATAACTTTAGAAAACCTCTTCTGCTCGGCTTCATAATACCAACACTGGTGTATCCTACCTAGAACAATTTTAGTATGGTTAATTGAGTGTGTTGGTTGCCATTTTACTTCTTCTTCTAATATTTTGTATTACATAACTGGATTACTCTTCTTGAAGAGAGGTACGGGTGCCTTGATTCTGGTTAGGAGCTCTTGATCACAGGAACCGGAGTTATCCTTCCCTTGCTTGTATCGACTCTAAATACACCACATTCTACGTCGCTATATGTCTCCTACGGGTCACACACAGCTGATGCGTCGTACGATATGAATGAAATATCTAGAGGGTTAAGCTGTGTAGGGTGCAAATTTGATTTGATTCTGTGTATTAACTGGAGAATGCATCTCTTGGCAGGTTTCAAACCTTTAGTGCTGACGTATTTTCCCCAAGAGAAGATTTTTCTAGATTTTTGGTTTTGTAGGTTTTATTAACCAAATTGGTTTCAGTGAAATAATTTGTGTTTCTGACCAGAAACACAAGTCACAGTGCTTAACTTCACTGAGTTATTGTAGGTTCAATGTACATAGGGTACTTTTATGGGCGCATAACACGTGTGCCCTCAAGACCATTGCTCAAAAATTGTAGGTGATGTACACTAAGCTTAAGAAAAAAAAAGTTCTTACTCACTATACTTAAAAACTGGCCAGTCTATCCTAGAGAAAAATTTGGATTGATTATGGCCTATGTAGGTCCCGACTATTTTAACAGAAGGAATTGGGACAACAGAAACATTGCATTTCATGCCATCATGTTTGAGTGTTGCGTGAGGTTAGTTGCAACACTTCAAGGCTGATAACTTGACAAAGTAACCTCAGAGCGGGTTCATACTTATTGTGCTGGTGTAGTTTAGGATATTAGATTGAAATTTGGGCTGTGTGTCCTAATTTGCCATTTGTAGCCGTAACTCGATCGCTAGGACACTCAGCTCACACACTGAGATCCGGAGTTCGAATCTCCGGTACGACTGGAAAACATTAGGAAGTGTTTCCCATGAGACACCTGCTGTCCCTGTTAACCCATCAGTATAAAATTGGTACCTGGGTGTTAGTCGACTGGAGTGAGTCGCATCCTGGGACAAAACTGACCTAATTTGCCTGGCCCATGGCCGGGCTCAGAGAGTAGATACTCTCGAAACTCTTCAAAGGTAATGCTCTGCATGACAAGGGGCTTTCTATATAGTAGTATGTCATTGATGTCAGCTAGGACTGTATACCTTGTACATGTACTTGTAGAAATAAAGGTATTATATTATTATTATTGGGACATTAGTTTCTAAAGGACGACTTGTGAATGCCTCTTCTGATTTCCTTCAAATCTTCAACTCAAATATTTAATTGCTCGGTTGGTAACGCACTCAGCTCATATATTGAGGGTCCGTGGTTCGATCCCCGGCACGGGTAGAAACGTTGGGCATATTTCCTTACATTTTCTGCCTTTATTCACCTAGCAGTAAGTAGGTACCTGGGTGTTGGTCGACTGTTGTGGGTGGCATCCCAGACAGTGCTGGGTTATGATATAGGCTGAGGTACGATAACAGATCTTAACCTGTAAATTTGATAAGAGTAAAAAATGAACTAAGATTCACACTGTGCTATTCCAGTCGCGTGCATTGAGGTACAAGAGGCTGGGGTTGTCCAACACAGGGATACCTTTCTAGTATCACGCAACGATCGAAATACATCTGTTTATTGTTTAATTGTAGCATAGTGGTGGTGATGGTAGTAGTGGTGGTGATGGTAGTAGTGGTGGTGATGGTAGTAGTGGTGGTGATGGTAGTAACATGGATATGATATATGGAATGCTGCCCGAATATGTGTGTTTTTTCTTTTTTTTTTTGAGTGGGTAAAATCAGTGTGAATTTTGAGTGTTTGAGCGCCATGATGTGCCGACCCTTTTTCTAAAATGGGCCGCCATTCATTTAAAGTATATTTGAGAAAAATTTGAAACTTGTGTAACAGACTGAACAATTCTTGTAAAATATGAGTCGTAGCCGCTGTACCGAGAGTCAGAGAGAGAGAGAGAAAGAGAGAGAGAGTCAGAGAGAGAGTCAAAGAGAGAGAGAGTCAGAGAGAGTCAAAGAGAGAGAGTCAGAGAGAGAGTCAGAAAGAGAGTCAAAGAGAGAGAGTCAGAAAGAGAGTCAGAGAGAGAGAGTCAGAAAGAGAGTCAGAGAGAGAGAGGAGAGAGAGAGAGAGAGAGAGAGAGAGAGAGACGGAGAGAGAGAGAGACAGAGAAAGAGACAGACAGACAGAGTCAGAGAGAGAAATAGAGTCAGAGAGAGAGAGAGACAGAGAAAGAGACAGACAGACAGAGTCAGAGAGAGAGACAGACAGACAGACAGAGTCAGAGAGAGCGAGAGAGAGACAGACAGACAGAGACAGAGAGTCAGAGAGAGACAGAGAGAGAGTCAGGGAGAGACAGAGAGAGAGTCAGAGACACACAGAGAGAGAGACAGTCAGAGAGAGAGAGAGAGAGAGAGACAGTCAGAGAGAGAGAGAGAGAGTCAGAGAGAGCGAGAGTCAGAGAGAGAGAGAGTCAGAGAGAGAGAGACACACACACAGACAGTCAGAGAGAGAGAGAAAGAGAGAGAGAGAGAGTCAGAGTGAGAGAGAGTCAGAGAGAGGGAGAGAGAGTCAGAGAGAGGGAGAGACAGAGAGAGAGAAAGAGAGAGAGACAGAGACAGACAGACAGAGACAGATACACAGACATACTTATTGTTCTTCACATTTCGATAAGTTCCACTACAGTGGTACCTCGGTAAACGTCCGCTTTGGAATAAGTCCAATTTGGTATACATCCTGTTTGGACGCGAAAATTTTTGCTTAGTATACGACCTTTGTTTGGAATACGACTCGCGTGCTAGAACTTATATGGGTCAAAATGAGTCAGGACACCGCGCGCTACCCTTGTTTACCTCTCTCTCGATTTGGAGGAGTTAGTGGAGGGGCACAGGGAAGAGCTGACCACTGAGGAGCTGCAGGAACTTGAGAAGGAGGAGCACAAGATTAAGATGGATGCACTCTCTTCAGGCTCGGAAGAGGAGATAGAGGAAGCCCCTACTTCATTAATCAAGGAAATCTTTGCCAAATGGATGGACGTCAAAAACTTTGCAGGAAGTACCACCCTAACAAAGTCCAAACAAGGCATAATAGCATTGTCTGGAATGACCAGACAATGTCACATTTCTGAAACATCCTGAGGAGAAGGCAGAAGCAAAGTTCTTTGGTCAGATTTTCAGTAAAAGTCAAACCTGGTGAGCTTCAACCAGGTAAAAATAGGGAAAAGAGACAGAAAAGAGAAGGGGACTCTCCTTCCAAACAATAACATTTCCTCCTCCTCCCTTCTCAGCACTATCCTAGTAGGCACTCGACTCTTTTCAGCAAAGTAAAGTGAGGTTAAATTTGCATTTATTTCATCTAATTCTTTTGTATTTATGTATGTATTTTAGTATTAAGAAGTGTTTAAATTATTTTATACAACTCAATCAATATATAATATGCCAATAACAATAGGATTTTTTTTCATGGGAACGGATTAATCGTTTTCCCTATATTTCTTATGGAAAAATTCGTTTGGTATACGTCCTGTTTGGTACAAGTCCAAGGTCGTGGAACGGAAGGACGTATACCGAGGTACCATTGTGTATATGCTTTACTTACCATTGTATGTTTTAAATAAACGTATAGTGGGGAAACAAGTATCCCTGAATACTGGGGAAACAAGAATCCCTGTATAGTGGTGAAACAAGTATCCCTGTATAGTGGGGAAACAAGTATCCCTGTATAGTGGGGAAACAAGTGTCCCTGTATGGTGGGCAAACATGTATTTCTGTACAGTGGGATAACAAGTATCTCTGTATTGTGGGGAAACATGTATCCCTGTATAGTGGGGAAACATGTATCCCTGAATAGAGGAAAATAAGTATCCCTGTATAGTGGGAAACAATTATCCCTGTATATTGGGAAACAAGTATCCCTGTATAGTGGGAAACAAGTATCCCTGTATAGTGGGAAACAATTATCCCTGTATAGTGGGAAACAAGTATCCCTGTATAGTGGGAAACAAGTATCCCTGTATAGTGGGAAACATGTATCCCTGTATGGTGGGAAACAAGTATCCTTGTATAGTGGGGGAACAGGTATCCCTGTATATTGGGAAACTTGTGATGTCTGAATAACGGACAGGTGGTTTTTACTTTGCGTAAGTGAAGGTTTTTATTCTTGTTGTCCTTGTTGCAATAGAATTTGCCTCCGCATCGCGCGCACTCACACACACATTATTATTATTATTATTATTATTATTATTATTATTATTATTATTGTTATTATTATTATTATTATTATTATTATTATTATTATTATTATTATTATTATTATTATTATTATTATTATTATTATTATTATTATTATTATTATTATTATTATTATTATTATTAATATTAGTGTTATTATTATTATTATTAATAATAATAATAATATATTATTATTATTATTATTATTATTATTATTATTATTATTATTATTATTATTATTATTATTATTATTATTATTATTATTATTATTATTATTGTTACTATCCTTGTATTTATATCTTTATTTTTGTGTACAAAAATATTATTGCGCGTAATTATTGCCCCTTATTCTCCATTATCTCAGTGTTTATCACCGAGTTGCTTGATGCTTCACTTCTCTTCAACCTCTGGCTCAGTTTGGAATCAATTTTAGAAAGAACGTAAACTTGCGGATGTTCAAAATTGCGTCGTCAAAGCCTACGTATGGACAAAAAAAATATGTATAAATTGTTGTTATAGACGTTACGATAATGTCGTTACATGTTTCGCAACTTTATCAAAAAGTTAAAAGCAATAAAATTTAAAGTTAAAGCAATAAAGTTTATATATATATATATATATATATATATATATATATATATATATATATATATATATATATATATATATATATATATATATATATATATTGTTTCTGTTTTAGTGCTGCGATATCTATCTTCCCTTATTCTTTCCCTTATTTTCATTCCCTCTCCTCCATATTGCCCCCTCTCCTCCCCATACAACGAAGCCCCCTCCTCTCACAGCCATAACCCATTCCATATCGTTCCTGCATCGTAAAAACTCAATTGCTTCACAAAAGTCCTGCCTATAAAAGCGGGTAGACACGCCTGTCCTTTCACACGGTATGTATAGTGACTCTCTGATTGGCTAGGTAAAGTTAAAAGGACACAAATGCAACTAATGAGACATTTTATTGTGGCAACGTTTCGCTCTCCAGGAGCTTTGTCAAGCCGTTACAAACAATGCATGGACACACAGGGTATATATAGGTTCAGGGTGAGGTGTAATACTAGTGGTGGTAGAGGTTGTATTGATATAAGTCGTAGTAGTAGTAGTGATACAATAAGGTAGAACAATCAACTTGCACATGAGTAAAAGGTGATAAAACAAATACTTGGGTAGTATAAAAATAGGTTAGACAAATATTTATGTTGGAGGTTGGAAAATAGAAAGCCTGTAGCAGTGTTCCACATCACGCGAAGTGCTTGTGTAGTAGGAGAGACTATGTGATGGTAGGGTTTACTGTTTTCAGGAGGATTCTTGCTAAGACTTCAGAGATGGTAAAGCTGCCTTTGTTTTGTTTAATTGTGTTAGAAACAGCGATAAGTGCTGATTCAAGGCACGGGCGTCTTTGAATTTCATGAGATGATTGGTAGAATTTCGGTCAAGCAAGTCAAGAAATTAGAGAAAGTGCGAAGGTTTGCAATAAGACTAGTCCCGGAGCTAAGGGGTTTGTCCTTCCAAGGAGAGGTTAAAGGAAATCAACCTGACGACACTGGAAGACAGGAGGGATAGGGAGGACATGATAACGACATTTACAATACTGAGAGAAATTGACAAGGTGGATAGGGACAGAATGTTCCAGAGATGGGACACAGCAACAAGGGGTCACAATTGGAAGTTGAAGACTCAGATGAGTCACATTGATGTTAGGAAGTATTTCTTCAGTCATAGAGTTCTCAGGAACTGGAATAATCTAGAGAGTGATGCAGTGGGGGCAGGATCCATACATAACTTTAAGAAGAGGTACGATAAAGCTCATGGTGTAAGGAGCGAGTGGACCTAGTAGCGACCAGCAAGGGGGGGCAGGAGATGTGAATCGACCCCTCCAATCACAAATAGGTCAGTACAAATAGGTGAGTAGTACACACATACACACACATGCACACACACACACACATACACACAAACACACAAACACACACACAGACACGCACACACACACACACACCCAAGGGTACCCAAGGGAATCAGAAATAACGAGAAAGCCAGGATGAGCCCTTGGTTCACACAAAGGTGTAAAGAGGCCAAAACCAAGTGTGCTAGAGAATGGAAGAAGTATAGAAGGCAAAGGACCCAGGAGAATAAGGAGAACAGTCGTAGAGCCAAAAATGAATATGCACAGAAGGGAGGCCCAACGACAATATTAAAATGACATAGCAGCAAAAGCCAAATCTGGCCCGAAGCTGTTGTACAGCCACATCAGGAGGAAAACAACAGTCAAGGACCAGGTAATCAGGTTAAGGAAGGAAGGAGGAGAGATCACAAGAAATCACCGCGAAGTATATGAGGAACTCAACATAAGATTCAAAGAAGTGTTTACAAAGGAGACAGAAGGGACTCCAGAAAGATGGAGAGATGGGGTACACCATCAAGTGTGGGACACAATACATACAACCGAGGAAGAAGTGAAGAGACTGCTGAGTGAGCTAGATACCTCAAAGGCGATGGGGCCAGATAACATCTCTACATGGGTCCTGAGAGAGGGAGCAAAGGTGCTATGTGTACCCCTAACAACAATATTCAATACATCTATCGAAAGAGGGCGACTACCTGAGGTATGGAAGACAACAAATGTAGTATCAATTTTTAAAAAAAGGAGACAGACACGAAGCATTAAACTACAGACCAGTGTCACTGACATGTATAGTATGCAAAGTCATGGAGAAGATTATCAGGAGAAGAGTGGTGGAACAACTAGAAAGGAATGAGCATATCAACGTCAGCCAGCACTGTTTCAGGGATGGGAAATCCTGTGTCACAAACCTACTGGAGTTCTATGACAGGGTGACATGTTAAGTCTATGTTCTTGGCTGCTTACTTTGGGCAGTAGAATGGTAGCGTAGGTGCAGAGATATGGCCGATGACTAGACTCAGTTTATTAATGGCAAGGTGTAGGTGTACATGGGGACAGAGCGTGAGGGGACCGGGAGATGCTGCTTCAGTGAGGTAGGCCGTGTAAGTGAGAGAGAAGCATGGCTGACCAGCCCGACCTTGATAGGCCTATAGAGGGCAGCACCATAGTGCTGCGCATAATCCCCATTTCTGCAACAAACAATTAGCGTAGCTAGGTAGATCCGCAAGTCCCAGTAGGTATGTCATGTCACGAAATGTACTGCTGTCCGGGTCTCAGGCCATAAGTAGAGCCTAACAGGACTGTCATCTGTCGTAGGGATAGCGGGTGAAGAACTAGACGGGTTGTCACTAGTTTGAGTCTGCTTGTGGCTTTGCAATGCCCGGATTCGCTCGCTTCAGCTTGCACATGATCAATATACTTCATGTGGTCAGGTGAGCTCTCTGATAGTTCGGAGCATCTCCTCCCCGAACTTATTGCCGCGGAGTGTCGTAGGACACGGTAAGGTCCGACAAACTTGGGGACAAGTTTATGCTACAGGGTCGTCAGGTTGCAACATAACTTTGCAACCTGGTTCCACCTTACTTTCTTAGCGTGGGCGTTGCGATCAGCACGTGAACCTATCTGGCTTTTTAGGTTCTCACGTACTCGCTGGAAAACAAGCTGTGTGGTCCGCATCTTAACTATACCGGTGTTATCGGCGTCATAGATTGGGCTAGGCGGAGCAAACAGGATTTCGTACGGTAAACGCTTATCATAGCCGTACAAGGCAAAATGGGGTGTCTCGCCAATCGAGCTGTTGAGGGAAGAGTTCAATGTACACTGAACATCTGGAATAGCGTCATCCCAAGGTCTTTTCGACTCTTGATCTTCTTCAAGGGTTTTGGCAGATCCCTCTTGATGACCAAAGCAAAGAACTAACAGCGTTCTCTACGCCTACTGGTCATTATCAGTTCAAGAGAATGCCCTTCGGCTTGCGTGGAAGCCCGATCAGGTTCAGTCGTCTAATGACAACGATTTTCCGTACTCTCCTAAGTGGCACGCTCATGGTCTACCTAGACGATCTCATTGTGATGTCCCAAGATGTTCCTACGCATCTCGTAAAACTTGAGCGGGTACTGGAAAAACTAGCCAAGGCTAATCTTAAGGTGAAGCTTTCTAAATGCCAGTTCCTTAAGCAGGAAATAAAGTTTCTGGGCCACGTAGTGACTCAGAGCGGCATCAAGACAGACGAGTCTAAAATCTCGGCTGTGCGAAGGTTCCCTAGACCTACGACGGCGGATACTGTCCGCTCCTTCGTAGGCCTAGCTGGATTCTACCGCACTTTCATAGCCGGTTTCTCCACCTTAGCTGCACCCTTGACGCAGCTCCTTAAGAAAGATGTTCCCTTTGAGTGGACGTGTGACCAAGAAAGAGCTTTCGTCACACTTAAGAATAGGTTAACATCAGCCCCAGTCCTTAGGTTCCCTGATTTCACCAAAGCGTTCACCTTGACGACAGATGCCAGCAAAGTTGGCATCGGTGCAGTCTTGTCGCAGGAATCTAATGGTAAGCAACAGCCAATAGCTTATGCTAGCCGTGTTCTCACCAAAGCTGAAGTCAATTACTCTGTGACAGAGCTAGAAGCCTTAGCCATCGTCTGGGCTTTGAACCACTTCAGAGACATTATTTACCAGTATCCTATCAAGATTTACACGGATCATCTGCCGTTATTATCCCTTTTTGCAAACAAGAATCTCTCTGGGAAACATGCTCGGTGGTCTCTCACCTTTAAAGACTACAATCCCGAAATCTGCTATGTACCGGGTAAGCAAAATGTCGTGGCTGACGCCTTGTCGAGGCATATAGCCTTTGTCAGTGCAGACAACTCGTTCTCCGTCGAGGACCTAGAGAGAGCCCAACGGCAGGACCCGGTGTGGTCACCAGTCCTTCGATTCCTAACCAAGGAGGACGTTGGCCCGCGAGTCAAGTCGCCCGTTCCGCTGACAGACTTAGTGGTCAATCAAGGAGTACTGTGTCGTGTAGCTGTGTAGCTCGACTAGTGGACCCCGGCAGAACCGTACACCAACTGGTGATACCGGAGTCCCTGGTACCCACGACTCTCAAGTTGATCCACGATGTCCCAGGCGCAGCGCACCCCGGGAAGGACCGCAGCATCAAACAGGCTAGAATGAAATATTTCTGGTGCAAAAGTATGGAATTTCACAGGTAATTATTGCAATAATGGCAAATAAGCAGGTTCCTGAAAATTCAATAACAGGGACTGATAAATCACTCAATGACAAGGCATAAACATTAACAGAATGCAAAACACAGGGAATGTGCCTAAACAAAAATATGGAAAGAAATAATATGGAGAAAAAAAATTAAATTGAGACACTGGAGAAAATGTAGGTGTCTAGTCACAAGTTGTTGAATTCAAGCAGAATAAAACTGACACTGGCAAGTATTAAAATAACACTTTGAACACACTAACACATCAGAACTGTGCAAGGTTGTCAACAATTTGTGGCTAGCTTGCAGATGCAACAATCAAAATAATAGCAGACAGATGTAACTTGCAATTAAAAAGAATATATATACATATATATATATGGGTAGCACAATGAACAACTTTGGCAGAACTTTGAGCAGGAACAAATTAATAATTAGGTGAGAGGCTATGTGCAGAAATAATGCACTAGGATTTAAAAAGCAAAAAAAAAAAATTGAGCTTGCAAAGTGCAACAATGTTGCTGAAAAATTCACTGAAAGTATGGGCTTCAGTGATACTGTACTTGGTGCAGGGCAATTAAATAATGTCACAAATTCTTAGGAAATGCCAGACAAGTCACTGTTTACTTAACTTTGATTGTAGATGGGGGGTTAGAAGCAAGTAGGCAGATACTGAAACTCCTGGTGTGTACTGGTGGCTGGATGCGGCGGTACACACACTATAAACACTTGTAGGCTTCTATGGGGTCTCCAGTGGCGTAGGAAAGATTGTGCAAGGCTTGGGAAGAACGGGAAAAGGGCGTAGAACTCTGCGGAAATGAGGGTTTTTACTAAAAAAACACAGAAACTCGCCAGCTGAGAGAGCGGCGTTTTGTTTACACTGGGAACGCGTCTGAGAGCGTTGCTGACCGTGGCTTAGGAAGCGCAGACGGACACGGGGAAATTACTACAGAAAAGGACTTTTTCAGAATGCCAGAATTACTTCAAGGGACTGCAACAATGACTAAGATGTTACTTTACAGGTTTCACTGGGGGGAAATGTTGAGATACTGGTGAAAATAACAACAAAAATTAAATCACTGCTGAAGCTGGAGGAAGGGTGAAGATTGAAGGACGCAGGAACGAGGTGCTGGGAACACTAGGCTTGGCTTGGGACAACCACGATGGGTTCCCACGTGGTCAAGCCAGGGCTGGCTTCTTTAAGAACTCGGAGAAAACAACACACAGGCGACGAGCTGGGTAGAGGGAGCGTAGAAACGTAGCAAGGAGTGGAGAGCAGGTGGTTGTGGTGGGAGATAGGCAGGCAGCGGCGCCCTGAGGTAGACACTCGTGGACACACCACCACCACACCCAAAACGACCTCACCTCGCGTCTCTTGTAGCTGTAGGAAGGGCGTCGAGACGCTGCTGGATGCAGAAGGGTGTAGGAGAATGCTGGAGAGTTGTAGAGTAGGAGATGAACACACACGTGACTGCTTCAGGCTGGGGAGCTGGAGATGACGCCCTATGTCCCGATTTTGTGGAAAAATCGTGGACGATGCTCTGACTCAGGCACCCACGAGATGCTGGAAGCTACGGATGATGCGATAAGCCAGCAGATGACCTGGATATGACTGGCTTGGTCGGATGATCGACTGGGCGGTGGGTCCCCTACACTACACTCTGCCGTGAACCACTGCTGTCACCACTGTTAAGTCTATGTTCTTGGCTGCTTACTTTGGGCAGTAGAATGGTAGCGTAGGTGCAGAGATACGGCCGATGACTAGACTCAGTTTATTAATGGCAAGGTGTAGGTGTACATGGGGACAGAGCGTGAGGGGACCGGGAGATGCTGCTTCAGTGAGGTAGGCCGTGTAAGTGAGAGAGAAGCATGGCTGACCAGCCCGACCTTGATAGGCCTATAGAGGGCAGCACCATAGTGCCGCGCAGTTTGAAACAGCCTCTGGGTAGGCTGTTTACAGACAGAAGTAAAACAAGAGAGAGAGAGGGGTTGGTATATTGCATTTTGTTGGACTGTAAGAAGGCGTTTGACACAGTTCCACACAAGAGATTAGTACAAAAGTTGGAGGACCAGACAGGGATAACAGGAAAGGCACTACAATGGATCAGGGAATACCTGTCAGGAAGACAACAGCGAGTCATGGTACGTGGCGAGGTGTCAGATTGGGCGCCTGTGACGAGTGGGGTTCCACAGGGGTCAGTCCTAGGACCGGTGCTGTTTCTGGTATTTGTGAACGACATGACGGAAGGAATTAACTCCGAAGTGTCCCTGTTTGCAGATGATGTGAAGTTGATGAGAAGAATCCAATCGGACGAGAACCAGGTGGAACTACATAGGGATCTGGGAATCTTGCAGGCCTGGTCCAGCAACTGGCTCCTGGAGTTCAACCCCACAAAGTGCAAAGTCATGAAAATTGGGGAAGTGCAAAGAAGACCGCGGACGGAGTACAGTCTAGGGGGCCAGAGATTACAAACCTCACTCAAGGAAAAAGATCTTGGGGTGAGTATAACACCGGGCACATCTCCTGAGGCGCACATCAACCAAATAACTGCTGCAGCATATGGGCGCCTAGCAAACCTAAGAACATCATTCCGACATCTTTATAAGGAATCGTTCAGGACCCTGTATACTGTGTACGTTAGGCCCATACTGGAGTATGCAGCACCAGTTTGGAACCCACACCTAGCCAAGCACGTAAGGAAACTAGAGAAAGTGCAAAGGTTTACAACAAGACTAGTCCCAAAGCTAAGGGGCATGTCCTACGATTAGAGGTTAAGGGGAAATCGACCTGACGACACTGGAGGACATGAGAGATAGGGAGGACATGATAAATACATATAATATACTGAGAGGAATCGGCAAGGTGGACAGAGACAGGATGTTCCAGAGATGGGACACAGCAACAAAGGGTCACAGTTGGAAGTTGAAGACTCAGATGAAACACCGAGATGTTAGGAAGTATTTCTTCAGTCACAGAGTTGTCAGGAAGTGGAATAGTTTGGGAAGCGACGTAGAGGAGGCAGGATCCATACATAGTTTTAAGAAGAAGTATGATAAAGCTCATGGAGCAGGAAGTGACCCAGTTGAGACCAGTGAAGAGGCGGGCCAGGAGCTGTGAGTCGACCCCTGCAACCACAACTAGGTGAGTACACACACACACACACACACACACACACACACACACACACAACACAAACACACACACACACACACACACAACACAAACACACACACACACACACACACACACACACACACACAAACACACACACACACACACACACACGGGGCCAGGAGCTATGAATCGACCCCTGCAACCACAAATAGGTGAGTACACACACGCACACACATTCTCACAAATGACTGACTATAGAACATATAAATAGGTAGATGGATCCAGAATGACTGGTAATGCACAATAAAGTCACATCGCCAGACGAACAAAGGCGAGAAAATTGCTATTTCAAGCGACTCGAGTGACTGACAAAATGTTTCCACTTGGTATGAAATGCTACTAAACCTTCGTGAGTCATTCAGCTCAAGGGCTTTCAGAAGCTCGATCCTCCGTTAACTCATAGTGAAGCACATACGCTACCTAACGGTAAGCGCCTGATGGTTCACTGAAAATAACTCCATTGACTGAAGACTTTTGTTGGTGGAGTTGTCACCTTGCCAGGCGACCCTGACACATGGTGTCCCGCGCCTATTGGTATCGTTGGCCGGGGCACGCGGTTGGCCGAGTCACGCGGTTGGCCGGGGCACGCGGTTGGCCGGGTCACGCGGTTGGCCGGGGCACGCGGTTGGCCGGGGCACGCGGTTGGCCGGGGCACGCGGCAAGGAGCACCCTCTGGCGTGCTGCTGTAGATGATCATTACTGTACTAATGTAGCTCTCTGACGTCCCAGCGTATGGCGACCAGAGGCTTACCAGTCCCTCTCAGTGATGTGACTGATGAGTAGCTGCCGCCTGAGCTTGTCCACTTTAATGATCCCAGCCCACGGAGACCTCTCCCTGACCCTGTACGTGCCTTCCCTCTCACCGATACAGAGTTACAACATGAATCACTCACTCCCCCCCCTTTTATTTTACGAGCAGTATTGATCTTTACCACACTTGAAGCTTACACACAAACACTTGAGAAAGATAGGAGAGGGACATAGAGTGGGGAAGAAGGGAAGAGGTGGAAGGAAGAAGAGTAGAGGAAAAGAAGAGACGAATGGAAGAGAGGAAAGAAGAGACGAATGAAAGAGAGGAAAGTTTTTAGTAGATGGAGAGAGAGAGAGAGAGTATTCAGGAAGCACACAGCTACACCGCCTTATAGGGCGCATGAACACCCTGAGATCAAGCTCAAGAGAGGTCACAGGAAAGACCCAAGGTGAGGTCACGGGAAAGATACTGAGGTAAGGTAAGTAGAGAGGTCATGGAGGTGAGGTCAGGTAAGCAGGTGACTGGCTAGGGATTGTTAACATTTATCATAAAAGAATTATGGATGGGTGAGCGATGTGTCCAGCCAAGTTATATATTACATTGTTGTGCTCAGGAAATTATAGATCCATCTACCAACTTTTCCTGTTATTCCTTTATCACGTATTTTGTGTGCTATTACACCATGGTCACATTTGTCGAAGGCTTTTGCAAAGTCTGTGTAGATTGCATCTGCATTTTTAGAAGACAAACAAAATGCAGATGTAATATACACAGACTTTACAAAAGCTTTTGACAAGTGTGACCATGGTGTAATAGCACATAAAATACCTGATAAAGGAATGACAGGAAAAGTTGATAGATGGATCTAAAATTTCCTAACAAATAGAACACAAAGTAAAGTCTGAGGCGGCTACGGTGAAAAGCTCTGTTCCACAAGGCACAGTACTCGCTCCCATCCTGTTCCTCATCCTCATATCGGACATAGACAGGGATATAAGCCACAGTGCTGTGTCTTCCTTTGCAGATGACACCCGAATTTGCATGACAGTGTCCACCATTGAAGACACTGCACGACTCCAGGCGGACATCAACCAAATCTTTAAATGGGCCGCAGAAAACAATTTGAAATTCAGTGATGAGAAATTTCAATTACTCCGATATGGAAAACATGAGGAAATTAAAACTACATCGGAGTATAAAACAAATTCCAACCACACAATAGAGCGAAAATCTAATGTCAAAGACCTGGGAGTGATCATGTCGGAAGATCTCACCTTCAAAGACCCATAACATTGTATTAATCACACCTGCTAGAAAAATGACAGGATGGATAATGAGAACCTTCAAAACTAGGGATGCCAAGCTCATGATGACACTCTTCAGGTTGCTTGTTCTATCTACGTTAGAATATTGCTGCACACTAAAGGCAGGTGAAATTGCTGACCTATAAAATGTATAAAGAACCTTCACGGCACACAACTGCGATAAACCACCTCAATTACTGCGAACGCTTGAAGTTCCTAAACTTGTGCTCCCTAGAACGCAGGCGGGAGAGATACATAATCACATACACTTGGAAAATCCTAGAGGGCTTAGTAACAAACTTGCACACGAAAATCACTCCGTATGAAAGCAAAAGACTCGGCAGACGATGCAACATCCCCCCAATGAAAAGCAGGGGTGCCACTAGCACGATAAGAGACAACACAATAAGTGTCATGGGCCCAAGATTACGAATAGACCCCTGGCTGTCTTCAAGCAGGCACTGGACAGGCACCTAAAGTCAGTACCTGACCAGCCGGGCTGTGGTTCGTACGTCGGTTTGCGTGCGGCCAACAGTAACAGCTTGGTTGATCAGCCCTGATCCACCATGAGGCCTGGTCACAGACCGGGCCGTGGGAGCATTGACCCCCGAAACCCTTCCAGGTATACTCCAGGTATCCATGTATACTCAGTGGTCAGGGTGAATGGTGGCCGCCTCCAGGATCCTGCCTTTGGTTCTGTCATCCTGAAACAGTCGCTGCTGCTTCCCAGGTAATAACATGGAGGTGCATCTTGTAATGGACGATGTACGGGTTGGTCGAACTTGTTAGCATATTTGTTGTCATCAGTGTAAATTTGACTTCATCTCTCTTAATGAATGCACAAGACCCAGCCGTAGTGGTGCTTTAGGTCTGCAAGACCTGGTAATTTCTTGAATAGTCTTAGAAGAGAAGCCACGTCCATATTAACTGCACACAAAAAACAGGGCATCCCTTCATATAGCTTTAATATATTCCTCTGATGAGTTTCGAGAGATTTCCTACTTTTGCCAAGATTGTCTGGTGCTTGTCTGATCAACCAGGCTGTTGCTGCTGGCAGCCAGCAGCCCCAATATTCGTCACAGCCAGGTTGATCTGATCCTTGGCGAAGGAAATTGTTTAGTTTTCTCTTGAAGATTTCTCCACTTGTTCCAGCAGTGATTCTGAAATCTTCTGCCAAGATGTTAAAAAGTCTGGCACCAATTATGTTAATATAACAGTCTATAATTGTGCCCACGGTGCCCCTGTCTTTCACTGGGTTTATTCTGCACATTCTCCCATATCTCTCACTCCAGTATGTTGTTATGGCTGTGTGCAAATTTGGGATTAGACCCTCAAGTCTTTTCCCCGTATATATTATCATGTATCTCTCTCGTCTCTACTCCAGGGAGTACACATTTAGGATTTAAAGGCGTTCCCCGTAATTTATTATTATTTTTTTTTTTTTTTGCTCTATGCGAGTCATTTGTTCTGTGGTGAGAAAGAAACAACGGTGGTGAAAATTTGTGTGAATTCCCGTTGCAGCATGAATGATATATAGAGGCAATATAAAGGCAGTGAAAGTATTCTCGATACATTTCTGTGACATCACACTTACTCTTAATGTTGTGGTGGGGAAAGAAATCAACTAGATCATCCTAACTGGTGAACTTCCAGTACACTTTGTCTCTGAGTTACCTTCCCTGCTGAGTTACCTTCCCTGCTGAGTTACCTTCCCTGCTGAGTTACCTTCCCTGCTGAGGGAAAACATTAATGAAAACATAGAGTTGTCTTTATCCACCTCTAGCGTAAATTGTACAGAAAGTTCCACAGAACTGAGAGCGTTCTTGAATCGAAGGAGGTCGGAGTGTCTAGGTACGATGACCAGAATGTCATCTACACGTCTTTTTCCTTATAGAAACAAAAGCACAACTACCATAACTACAGCATTAATTGCGGAAGATGCAAAAAATCTTAAGTTGGCAAGACTGAGCATGACTTTGTTGCTGGTCTTCATTAAAATGAGCAAACACTCCCACGTCATGAACTGGGGAACGACTGTCTGAGGATGACAGAACCCACCCCAGGATCCTAGCAGAGACCAAAATTCACTTTGGCCATTGAGCAGAAAACCGAAATGCTCGCAACAGGTAAACTCAACGTGCATAAAATCCATAATTCTTATATTAAAAATGTTACCTATCCCTGACCCCTCACCTTTCCTATCTGATCTCGCCTCCTTGACCTATCCTCTTACCTAACCTCTTGACTTTCCCCTTTATTAAACCCTGGACTTGTGTGACCTCCCTAGAGTTTGACCTCAGTGTGCATGTGTGACCAATAAGGCAGCGTATGTGTGTAAGTCCTGAATACTTAATAAGTTCAGTCCTGGATGAAACGTTGTAGCCATAACAACATACTGACTTTTTATCCACTGTGTTGACTAACGTATTTATCAGCTTGGACAAGGGAGAGACATGGGGGAAGGGGGGGGGAAGGAAGACTGAGAAGAATGATACAATGAGAGAATGGATGGGGAGATTTTTGAGTCCCGAATGTTAGACTATTTTAGAGATAGTGTAATAGCCCTCTTCCCTGGTCTTGAGATTCTTATGTGACCCAGTGGTCTATGTGACCTTTATTCCCTTCTGTCAAATGCGGGGTAAAGGTTTGGATAACAGTACAGTTCCCCCACCATCTTCCTGGCAGGTGGTACTTCTAATGAGAGAATGAGTCCCAGTTGTTTACTAGGTCTCTGAGCATGAATGAATTTTATGACATATTGAGAGTGACTAATTATTCTCATCACTGCCAGCTGTGTGGCAACGGTGTGGCTGGTCCGCGTTGTCTGAATGCCGGAGGAGCAGTCTGGGGTTAGAAACCAGAGGGGATAGACCATAGCTGGACGAGACTTCTCAATTATGGTAGCCCAATTAATTTAGTACACCTCCCTGAACATATTAGCTAGAGAAGACTTGACACCTCTATTTATAGTGGGCTCTAACGTCACTCTGGGTCATTAATTAAGTACTGAAACTCGTTTAAATGTTGTCAGTGTATTTCCTAGACCTCAGCTGAAATTCTCAATCTAAAATTGGGATCTTGATGTCGAAGACATCAAGAGCATGTGTACTGAGTGTCGACTATAATGATTTGACAACATTTGAATATGGCAACAGCTCTTGTATTAGACAGGGATGTCCTGTCTTGACATCACCCTCCAGCCCAAGACGCCAAGACCACAGGAAGATAGCATACATAGGCGGCACGAAGATACATTTTTTTTTCTCTCACCTTATTCATTAGAGTTCAATGTATAATTTGTGCAACGCGAGTAAGGGCTTGATTAAAGTATAGTGATGGTGGTCTGAGGATTATGGGAGGTCATCGTGTTCTACAACCTGCCAGAGATATTATATCCACGTGCCGTGTACGCATCCTTCATGTCGGCTCACTGATCAAGTGTACATGAGTGCTGGATCATTTAGCCTGGTAATCAAACCAAGAATCAGGTCATCAAGGACTCATCCTGGTTAGCAACAGTGTACCTGTTATTGACAGCCCCCTGTCTAGAAAAGTGTTCACCAAATCTTTGACAGTATGTGTTGCGACTGGCATGGCATGGCATGGCATGGCATGCTCTGGGTGAAAATATTGATACTAATTAGCATAGTCAGTCAAGTACACACACACACACACACACACACACACACACACACACACACACACACACAAACACACACACACACAAACACACACACACACAACATAAACACACACACACACACATATACACCCCGATGGCATGGTGGCTAGCGCTCTTGCTTCACGCACGGAGGGCCCGGGTTCAATTCCCGGCGGGGCCGAAACATTTCGAAGTGTTTCGTTACACACACACACACACACACACATACATACAACAGGCCTAGTGTCTAATCGACATGTGCCTAGGACAAAATGGTAACTAACACACACACTCCAGAGATGGGACACAGCAACAAGGGGACACAGTTGGAAGTTGAAGACTCAGATGAATCACAGGGATGTTAGGAAGTATTTCTTCAGTCACAGAGTGGTCGGGAAGTGGAATAGCTTGGGAAGCGATGTAGTGGAGGCAGGTTTCATACATAGCTTTAAGAAGAAGTATGATAAAGCTCATGGCGCAGGGAGAGTGACCCAGTAACGGCCAGTGAAGAGGCGGGGCCAGGAGCTATGACTCGACTCCTGCAACCACAACTAGGTGAGTACACACACACACACACACACACACACATATATATATATATATATATATATATATATATATATATATATATATATATATATATATATATAGGTAGAAAAAGGATCACTATTAGGAAACTTTCCCCGACGTTTGAAAAGCAAACGACACCATCAGGAGGGAGTCATGTATCGCCTCTTTCCTGTTGTTGTAACGCAAGTAAGGAATTTATACCTAGGGGTACAAGGAATATGTCAACCTTAAGGTAATGTTCAGCACGCTTCTTCAGTATATATATATGTGTGTGTGTGTGTACTCACCTAGTTGTACTCACCTAGTTGTGGTTGCAGAGGTCGAGACATAGCTCCTGGCCCCGCCTCTACACTGGCCGCTACTGGGTCACTCTCCCTGCGCTATGAGCTTTATCATACCTCTTCTTAAAGCTATGTATGGAACCTGCCTCCACTACATCGCTTCCCAAGCTATTCCACTTCCCGACCACTCTGTGACTGAAGAAATACTTCCTAACATCCCTGTGATTCATCTGAGTCTTCAACTTCCAACTGTGTCCCCTTGTTGCTGTGTCCCATCTCTGGAACATTCTGTCTCTGTCAATCTTGTCAATTCCTCTCAGTATTTTATATGTCGTTATCATGTCCCTCCTATCTCTCCTGTCCTCCAGTGTCGTCAGGTCGATTTCCCTTAACCTCTCCTCGTAGGACATACCCCTTAGCTCCGGGACTAGTCTTGTTGCAAACCTTTGCACTTTCTCTAGCTTCTTTACGTGCTTGGCTAGGTGTGGGTTCCAAACTGGTGCTGCATACTCCAGTATGGGCCTGACGTACACAGTGTACAGGGTCCTGAACGATTCTTTATTAAGATGTCGGAGTGCTGTGTGTGTGTGTGTGTGTGTGTGTGTGTGTGTGTGTGTGTGTGAGTGTGTAAAACAACCACTATGAAAAATTAGCGAAGTTCCAAGGGATTTCGTGACTTCTCACATTATCAAGGAACTGTAAAAGACAAAACATCAACAGGAAAGCATATAATGGGTCAAGACTACACCTCATATGCTTTCCTGTTTATGTTTTGTCTTTTATAGTTCCTTGATAATGTGAGAAGTCACGAACGCTTGGAATTCCGATATTTCTTCATAGTGGTTGTTTTGCATATTGCGATATCGCCTGTTTACTGTGATCTTATTGCATTAATGTATACCACACGACTCTTAACAATGTTCTCGGTAAGCTTTCCTAGTCATATTTCTTTTGTTTCCCAGTTTTCTTCTGCGCTGATCAAGTCACATAAGCTTAAAATTCGACTAAACATTTTAAAAAACTGTTTGAATGAACAAGTTTTGCCTAAATCTCTTTGACCAAATCGACTCCTTGACATGAGAGATCGTCCTTTTGAGGATTTTATGAGAATTATTCTTCAGAAACATATTGAAATTACTATAATACAGGAGAAAGAAGCATTCAAAATATTGAGAAACAAAAAATACTCCTTTAATCAAGCCATTCCATCAGAATGGAAACATAGTATGTTGGATCATTGCTATAATAAACTCAGAAGAATTTGTAATGATCTCAAAAACAAAATACAAACAAAATTAGACATTTTAATTGAAAATAGTGATTGGACAAAGTATGCTAATAACAATTTTGTAATTAACTTATCAGATGAAATATTAGATAAAAACACAACTGATGTTCTTGGTTTCGGTTTAAGTTTTGCAACTTTAAAAAAACTTAATAATGTTGAAATTGCAAAAGCCTTTTGTAACTTAGAAAAATCCTCTGATTTATCCACTGATGAAATTAATATTAGTAAGGGGATGGTATATAGCTCTATGTTAAAATAAAATATTCCCAATTGCCCTCAGAGATTCTTTAAGTCTTATGATACACTTATTAATAATAATAAAAAATTGCGCCTTACTAAAGCAGATAAAATAAATGCAATAGTAATTTTGAAAGAAACCGATTACCAAGAAAAAATTAATAATCTTCTAGATGATACTGAAACCTATTCTAAACTTAAAAAGAATCCCTCAGAAACTGTTAACAGCAATTTCAATAAAATAATAAAATATCTACTGAAAGGCAAAGATGAATTAATTAAAAAAATTACTTCCACTAATCCATCTTTACCTTATATGTATGGATTAATAAAACCGCACAAACCAGGTAATCCAGTTAGGCCAATTATTAGCTCCATAGGTTCAGTTTCGTATAAATTATCTAAAATGGTTGTTTTGCATATTGTGATATCACCTGTTTACTGTGATATATATATATATATATATATATATATATATATATATATATATATATATATATATATATATATATGCAAAAGATCACAGTAAACAGGTGATATTAAAATATGCAAGAAAACCACTATGAAAAATAGAAGAATTCCAAGCGCTTCGTGACTACTCACATTAGTTCCTTGATAATGTGAGTAGTCACGAAAGCTGAATCTTCTATTTTCATAGTGGTTTTCTGCATATATATATATATATATATATATATATATATATATATATATATATATATATATATATATATATATATATATATATATATATATATATATATATATATATATATATATATACATGATATATATGCAAGACAACCACTATGAAAAAATAGAAGAATTCCAAGCGCTTTCGTGACTACTCACATAGTTCCTTGATAATGTGAGTAGTCACGAAAGCGCTTGGAATTCTTCTATTTTTTCATAGTGGTTGTCTTGCATATTTTGATATCACCTGTTTTACTGTGATCTTTTTGCATGTATATATATATATATATATTTTTTTTTTTTCAACAAGTCGGCCGTCTCCCACCGAGGCAGAGTGACACAAAAAAAAAAATCCCCAAGAAGAAAATACTTTCATCATCATTCAACACTTTCTCCTCACTCATACATAATCACTGTTTTTGCAGAGGCGCTCAGATACAACAGCTGAGAATAAATCCCTCCCAGCTGTCACTATCCCAGACCCCTCCTTTAAAGTGCAGGCATTGTACTTCCCATTTCCAGGACTCGAGTCCAACTAAATCAATTAACTGGTTTCCCTGAATCCCTTCACAAAATGTTACCCTGCTCACACTCCAACAGCTCGTCAGGTCCCAAAAACCATTAGTCTCCATTCACTCCTATCTAACGCGCTCACACATGCTTGCTGGAAGTCCAAGCCCCTCTCCCACAAAACCTCCTTTACCCCCTCCCTCCAACCTTTTCGAGGACGACCCCTACCCCGCCTTCCTTCCAATACAAATTTATACGCTCTCCAAGTCATTCTACTTTGATCCATTCTCTCTAAATGACCAAACTACCTCAACAACCCCTCTTCAGCCCTCTGACAAATACTTTTAGTAACTCCACACCTTCTCCTAATTTCCACATTCCGAATTTTCTGCATAATATTTACACCACACATTACCCTTAGACAGGACATCTCCATTGCTTCCAGCCGCCTCCTCGCTGCAGCATTTGCAACCCATGCTTCACACCCATATAAGAGTGTTGGTACCACTATACTTTCGTACATTCCCTTCTTTGCCTCCATGGATAACGTTTTTTGTCTCCACAGATACCTCAACGCACCACTCACCTTTATTCCTTCATCAGTTCTATGGTTAACCTCATCCAAATATCCAACTCCCAAATATCTGAAAACATTTACTTCTTCCATAATCCCTCTCTCCAATGTGATATTCAATTTTTCTTTATTTAAATCGTTTGATACCTTCATCACCTTACTCTTATCTATGTTCACTTTTAACTTTCTACCTTTACACACCCTCCCAAACTCGTCCACTAACCTTTGCAACTTTTCTTTAGAATCTCCCATAAGCACAGTATCATCAGCAGAAAGTAACTGTGTCAACTCCCATTTTGCATTTAATTCTCCATAATTTAATCCCACTCCTCTCCCCAACACCCTAGCATTTACTTCTTTTACAACCCCATCTATAAATATATTAAACAACCATGGTGACATTACACATCCCTGTCTAAGACCTACTTTTACCGGGAAGTAATCTCCCTCTCTCCTACACACCCTAACCTGAGCCTCACTATCCTCATAAAAACTCTTTACAGCCTTCAGTAACTTACTACCTATTCCATACACTTGCAACATTTGCCACATTGCTCCCCTATCCACTCTATCATATGCCTTTTCTAAATCCATAAATGCAATGAAAACTTCCCTACCTTTATCTAAATACTGTTCACACATATTCTTTAATGTAAACACTTGATCTACATATCCACTACCCACTCTAAAGCCTCCTTGCTCATCTGCAATCCTCTTACCTCTAATTCTTTCAATAATAACCCTGCCATACACTTTACCTGGTATACTCAGTAAACTTATTCCCTATATATATATATATATATATATATATATATATATATATATATATATATATATATATATATATATATATATTATATAATGTAGTGCCTAATAGGTAAAACTTGCTATTTCATGTAGAAATATTTAGATTTATTCGTGAGGTACATTTATTGTTTGTTGTTCTTGATTCGCCGGTGCTCTCCCGACCCGGGTCTTTTCCAGATGGTGACCCGACCTTGGCTCCCTGGCTTGGGAGTGTCGTGAGACCTATGTCTCTCATGGGAGGAGGTACAATGACCTCCTCATCTTCTGGGACCAACTGTCCCCAGGCCTAGCCACATTCCCCGCCCTCACGGGGCTCGTAGTGAGAAGCTAGGCCTCTGTTCTGCCAACGGCAGTCCTGGGAGCTGCAGACAGTAGCAAGCTCCAACTCTGGCACCTTCCCCGCCCCATGAGGGCACGTGGGACAATTCCCCACCCTAGGGGGGCCCGTGGGAGTGGTGTCTTGCCCTCTCCTCTTTCTTTACATTTATTGTGTTCCCTGAGGATGAGGGTCCCTAAGTAGCTTCAAAGGTGCTGCTTCCACACACATATATAAATATGTATAACATAAAAACATTTTTAAAACCATATTTGATGGACACATGAGAAAATATATTTACATTTTAATGAGTACAACTGTGTTGAGAAATTTACATGCACGAAGAATTGCAATGTGGGAATTTTTAATTTAATTTGGGGGGCTCTTTGAGCTCCTCCCACGGCGGGCGAGAACCCAAGATGCAGCAGGCGTTCCCTCTCTGGGTCGCTACACTGATGTGATGGAAGGGAAAGTTTTCAGCCACTGGATCTCTGGAACACAACTCATTGAGGAAACTCATTGCATTCTATTCCCAGAGGCCCATAGTCTCTAATCCCATTTGGACAAATTGGTATTGGTGGCTAAGTCCTTATACTTGAGCTTGTGATCTTCCCTATGACCAACAGCACCACCCTGTTGACCAGCACTAAATGAAATGTAGAATAGGTCAGGGTAGATGCACTAGTCCCACACCAAAAATTTACCGTTCTTACAGAGGTATAATATGATCTGTACAAGGCTGAGGGACTGATTACCTCATCTTTTGTATATAGTTCTTCTGTCTTCCAATTATGTCCTTGAATTTGTATTGATAAAGCCACTGGATGGCGAAACGTCTACAATAAAGATACCCAGATGTTGCACATGTGTCTAATTGTTCATAATGTGAGCTCATCAGGGTGGCTAGTACCAGTATTCA
This sequence comes from Cherax destructor, assembly GCA_009830355.1. Taxonomy (NCBI): domain Eukaryota; kingdom Metazoa; phylum Arthropoda; class Malacostraca; order Decapoda; family Parastacidae; genus Cherax; species Cherax destructor. The sequence goes on from WNWK01005414.1 coordinate 31,926, forward strand.
GGTGCTGGGAAGTAAAGACTGAGGTTCTCTCTCGGCAGGGCACAGTGCTGTAGCAAGATGATCTTGTTGACTTCAATGTGTCTAATATGTCAATCTTTGGAATTTGAACAATTCAGATCATGCAAGTCCTAATCGTCATCTACCACTTTGCACAAATTCAAGTATATCCAGGATGAACAGGGAAGCAAGACGGAGAGCAGCTGCAATTTAGATGGCATGCAGGATGAAGACGTGTGCCAGTTGCACAAATAGAAACTGTTGGGAGAAAGTCACTCAAACTATTCTCACTCACAGCAGAAGGACAACCTCTATCACTTGCAGAGTTTGCACATCATATATCTGCAGCAGCCTTCTCCATAAAGATGTTCCAAGCACATTGTTTTAGAGCGAAATTTGCAGTTGGTTTTGTTTACTGTACTGAAAGAGCATCCCACATGCTGGCACCCTCAAATAGCTAAGATTATCTACCTCTGCCAAATTATATATATTTTCTGATAGGATTTTCTTTATCAGGTGCTTGGACTCATTAAAGGAAGGAAAGAAGGTTTGCAAGGCGATCTGAGAGGACCACTCTGACAGGCTTGCTCCCTCTGTGACTTGTCCATGGAGTTGTATTCTTCTTTTTTAAAGGCTGACTAAAGATGGAAACCATTGTACACACACACACACACACACACACACACACACACACACACACACACACACACACACACATAAACACACACACACAAAGCTGCTGTACAGCCACATCAGGAGAACAACAGTCAAGGACCAGGTGATCAGGCTGAGGAAGGTAGGAGGGGAGGTCACAAGACATGACCGTGAAGTGTGTGAGGAGCTCAACATGAGATTCAAAGAGGTGTTCACAGAGGAGATAGAAGGGCCTCCAGAAAGGAGGAGAGGTAGGGTACACCATCAGGTGCTGGACACAATACACACAACTGAGGAGGAAGTGAAGAGGCTGCTAAGCGAGCTAGATACCTCAAAGGCGATGGGGCCGGATAACATCTCTCCATGGGTCCTGAGAGAGGGAGCAGAGGAGCTATGTGTACCCTTAACAACAATCTTCAACACATCTATCGAAACAGGGAAACTACCTGAGGTATGGAAGACAGCAAATGTAGTTCCAATTTTTAAACAAAGAGACAGGAAAGTAGCACTAAACTACAGACCAGTGTCACTGACATGTATAGTATGCAAGGTCATGGAGAAGATAGTCAGGAGAAGGGTGGTTGAGCACCTAGAAAGGAATGAGCTTATCAACGACGGCCAACACGGTTTCAGGGACGGGAAATCCTGTGTCACAAACCTACTGGAGTTCTACGACAGGGTGACAGCAATAAGACAAGAGAGAGAGGGGTGGGTAGATTGCATATTCTTGGATTGTAAGAAGGCGTTTGACACAGTTCCACACAAGAGATTAGTGCAGAAGCTGGAGGACCAGGCAGGGGTAACAGGGAAGGCACTACAATGGATCAGGGAATACCTGTCAGGAAGACAGCAGCGAGTCATGGTACGTGGTGAGGTGTCAGAGTGGGCGCCGGTGACGAGCGGGGTTCCACAGGGGTCAGTCCTTGGACCAGTGCTGTTTCTGGTATTTGTGAACGACATGACGGAAGGAATAAACTACAAAGGGATCTGGACAGGCTGCAAGCCTGGTCCAGCAATTGGCTCCTGGAGTTCAACACCACCAAGTGCAAAGTCATGAAGATTGGGGAAGGGCAAAGAAGACCGCAGACGGAGTACAGTCTAGGGGGCCAGAGACAGCAAACCTCAATCAAGGAAAAAAATCTTGGGGTGATTATAACACCAGGAACATCTCCTGAGGCGCACATCAACCAAATAACTGCTGCAGCATATGGGCGCCTAGCAAACCTAAGAACAGCATTCCGACATCTTAATAAAGAATCGTTCAGGACCCTGTATACTGTGTACGTTAGGCCCATACTGGAGTATGCAGCACGAATTTGGAACCCACACCTAGCCAAGCACATGAAGAAGCTCGAGAAAGTGCAAAGGTTTGCAACAAGACTAGTCCCGGAGCTAAGGGGTATGTCCTACGAGGAGAGGTTAAGGGAAATCGATCTGACGACACTGGACAGGAGAGACAGGGGGGACATGATAACAACATATAAGATACTGAGAGGAATTGACAAAGTGGACAGAGACAGAATGTTCCAGAGATGGGACACAGCAACAAGGGGACACAGTTGGAAGTTGAAGACTCAGATGAATCACAGAGATGTTAGGAAGTATTTCTTCAGTCACAGAGTGGTCGGGAAGTGGAATAGTTTAGGAAACGATGTAGTGGAGGCAGGCTCAATACATAGCTTTAAGAAGAGGTATGACAAAGCTCATGGCGCTTGGAGAGTGAACCAGTAGCGGCCAGTGAAGAGGCGGGGCGAGGAGCTATGAATCGACCCCTGCAACCACAACTAGGTGAGTACAACTAGGTGAGTACACACACACACACACACACACACACACACTTCAGCCATAGAGTTGTCAGGAAGTGTAATAGTCTAGCAAGTGATGTAGTGGAGGCAGGAACCATACACAGCTTTAAAACGAGGTATGATAAAGCTCATTGAGCAGGGAGAGAGAGGATTCAGTAGTGATCAGTGAAGAGGCGGGGCCAGGAACTGAGTCTCGACCCGTGCAACAACAATTAGGTGAGTACACGCACATAGAGGAAACAGGTGATACCTTAACATGCAATATAATCATAGTGAAAAATAGTGATATTCTAAATGCTTTCATGATTTCTCAAATTATCAGGAAACAACAAAAATAATAAGACAACTGAAGGCTTATGTAGCTGAGATATGACCTCTTGTGGGACCTCACATATGACCCTACTCTCTGAGCATGCGATTTTCTTTCTGTTGTTGTGAAGACTTTGTAGTCAGGTCATGTCAGGTATAATTCAAGAGTGACATGTCGCAAATTCTATTCATTATAAATGAATCTAATTCATAGAGTCCTGGACTTACATTCATTTTACAATCATTGCTATTTTTTTATAAAGCTTAATTGTATTATATTTCTTTCAACCACGGATTTGCTTGATCCATCTTTCTTGGCCTTGCGAGAATCCAGTGGGTGGTGAGAACCTCTCAGGTGGATAAACACTGCATTAGACTCTTACCCACTTCTAATGCTATGTTTTTTGTATTTTAGATCATGTCTTTTTTCGGATATTTAATGCAAACTCAGAAAAAATCCCTTAGATTCAGTTAATAGTAACTTCAATAAAAGATTAAAACGACTATTGAAAAAGAAAGTTTGAACTAATAAAAAAAAAATCAGGACAATCAACCCATCTTTATGTATTTTATGTGGATTAATGTGGATTAGTTAACATATATAAACCAGATAACCCAGCCAGGCCGATAATTAACTACATTGGCTCAGTCACCTATAAATTATCCATATGGTTAGTAGGTATATTGTAGGCAAAGTTTCGAACTTTATTGCTAAAAATGATTGATTTGTCTTAAAAGTTAATTACTATTACCAACTTAAATAATTACAGTACGGTTAGTTTTAATGACATCTCATTATTCACAAAAGTTCTAATTGATGACTTATTAAGTTTCCTATCTGAAGATCTCCGTAATTATGATTTACCATTGTCTGTGCCAACGACCACTGAGCTTATTAAACTTTGCATTGTTGATGCAAAGTTTGTTGTCGAGTTTTACACTCAGAAGTATCGTAGTGTAATATGAAACCCTCTCTCAACACTCCATAGTAATTTGAACATGGAATTTTTTTGACACTAGGTTGCTTAATAGAGTTCTTCCCAGTAAAACTAAATTATGCGGATGTGTGGAGGACGTTCTATGCCTGAAATAAAATGTATAGCACTTTGCAAAAGGATATCTTATAGACACTATCAGCATTTCGGGGGAAATTCTTAATCAAATAATGTTTTATTTTATCATCATTTTTAAATACAATATGGATTTCGAAATTCATAAAGAGAGAAAGTATATCAACAAAGTTTTAATGAAATGGAAAAACCAACATATTCTTAAGTGAATATGGATTTTTGTCCTTTTATTGATAGAAAAAATGCGTTAATGGCAATTTAAAAAAAATGTCAATGAGGCTTTTTCGATATTTTAAATCATATGCTATTCCATAAATAGTATTCAATATTTCCTCTTATATGAACTCTGGACTGCAAATGCACACAGCTCTCTAGAACACAGAGAACAACAGAACGTTTAATTCTATCGCAATGTGAAGAATAATAGTGTACATAAGAGCATATATTTGTCGGTTTTCTGAATACTTTGAACTTAAATTCTTGGACCCTTTTAATTATTAAAACATCTAAAAAAGCATCAAGGAGTTACATTGTTCAAATTCATCAGTAAACTTTATGGATGGTACTCGACTTAATTCAAGTAGTTTTTTCGTGGTTTTCACGTCTCTCTTGCGTGCTAGGCATAAGAATTAACAACGGTGTGTCTACAATGCAAACTGAATTGTTTGCAATCGTAATGGCACTAAAGCTAACTTATGACACTGAGCTTGACTCTATCATCATTACTGATTCTATGTCATCACTGAAGGCTCTTGACTCATATAATGACTCCAACAACATGCTCATTGGAAAAGCCAGGTACAGATACTCAAAAATCCAGGACAAAGGAATTAATGTACAATTGCTATGGATCCCATCACACATTGGATTACTCCTTCATGATAAAGTTGATATGTCAGCCAAGAAGAGTACCCTGAAGGAGAATGTAGAATATAACTTTAGTATATCTGTGTCTAGTATTAGGAATAATATTAGGAGAGAAGTAAATAATGAAAATGATTGCTATAGGAATGCAGTTAGAAGCCTGAGTAGATCTATAACCCACTATGATAACATGAACATAGATAAGTATGTTTATGGAGCAACTTGCAATGTGAACAGACTGACTGATGTTGTAGTGGCCAGGCTTAGGCTTGGCTACAAGTACTTCTGGCAGTTTGGGAGACACACAGATGATGATCAAACTAAATGCAAATTATGTGATCAGGCATATGGTCACTGTCTTGAACACTATGTGCTTAATTGTCCACTTGGACAATGAAATATAGATCCCGGGCTACATCCAATACAGATGTGACAGAGTGAACAGGCAAAAGGGGGGAGGGGTTGTCCTGTAAATCACAGAGTCACTTATATGCTCAGAACTACTAAATGCCTCAAATGATGTAGTTGAAGTTTTAGCAGTAAAGATCGAGAATCAAAACCTGGTCATCGTGGTTGTATACAAGCCTCCGGATGCAACGTCCCAACAATTCCAGGAACAGCTTCTAAAAATTGACCACTGTCTGGGAAACCTTCCAGCTCCTGCCCCCAACATCTTGCTCCTGGGGGATTTCAACCTAAGGCACCTAAAATGGAGGAACATTGCAAACAATGTGGTAGCAGAGATAACACCAGGAGGCAGCTCAGATGAAAACTCGCACACACATGAACTTTTAAATCTCTGCACCAAATTCACCTTAAACCAACAAATAATAGAGCCTACAAGATTGGAGAATACGCTGGACCTAATCTTCACCAACAATGATGATCTGATATGAAATGTCATCATTTCAAAAACAATATACTCAGATCAAAACATAATAGAGGTCCAGACGTGTATGCGGGGAGCCCCAGATTGACAAAATGTGATCAGCCGTGAGGGAGACTTCACCAAATTCAACTTCAATAACAAAAACATAAGGTGGGACCAAGTAAACCAAGTTCTAAATGATATAAACTGGGAAGACAGCCTATGCATCACGGATCCTAACCTATGTTTAGAACAAACTAACTTTGTGGCACTTGAGGTTTGCTCAAGGCAAATTCCCTTAAGGAACCTTCACAGAGAACCTTCACAGAGAACCTTCACAGAGAACCTTCACAGAGAACCTTCACAGAGAACCTTCACAGAGAACCTTCACAGAGAACCTTCACAGAGAACCTTCACAGAGAACCTTCACAGAGAACCTTCACAGAGAACCTTCACGGCACGCATAACTGTGATAAACCACCTCAATTACTGCGAACGCTTGAAGCTCCTAAACCTGTACTCCCTAGAACGCAGGCAGGAGAGATACGTTATTATATACATTTGCAAAATCCTAGAGGGATTAGTACCAAACTTGCACACGAGAGTCACTCCCTACGAAAGCAAAAGACTCGGCAAGCGATGTAACATCCCCCCAATGAAAAGTAGGGGTGCCACTAGCACGTTGAGAGACAGCACACTAAGTGTCAGGGGCCCAAGACTGTTCAACTGTCTCCCAGCATACATAAGGGAGATTACCAATAGACCCCTGGCTGTCTTCAAGCAGGCACTGGACAGGCACCTAAAGTCGGTACCTGACCAGCCAGAGTTTAGTTCGTACGTTGGACTGCGTGCGGCCAGCAGTAACAGCCTGGTTGATCAGGCCCTGATCCAGCATGAGGCTTTGTCACAGACCTGGCCGCGGTGGCGTTGACCCCCGGAACTCTCTCCAGGTAACATATATATATATATATATATATATATATATATATCTGAGCTAATTTCATTTTACTTCACACCACCGTATGTCCTTGGATGACGGGTACAACACCTAGGGAGGCTGGGTGCGTCATTCTTTGGGGATTGTGTGGTTTGATGAATGCCACTCGTTTCTGGGTACAATAATATATATATATATATATATATATATATATATATATATATATATATATATATATTTATATATATATTAATGCCTAGGTAGTAGGTTGTAGACAGCAACCACCCAGGGAGGTACTACCGTCCTGCCAAGTGAGTGTAAAACTGGAAACTTGTAATTGTTTTACATGATGGTAGGATTGCTGTTTTTTGTCTCATAAACATGCAAGATTTTACTCTTCTACTTACACTTAAGTCACACTACACATGCATGTACAAGCATATATATATATATATATATATATATATATATATATATATATATATATATATATATATATATATATATATATATATATATTATATATATATATATATATATATATATATATATATATATATAATATATATATATATATATATATATATATATATATATATATATATATATATATATATATATATATATATATATATATATATATATATATATATATATATATATATATATATATATATATTATTGTACAAACAGCACCGGTGGCCTGGTGGCTAAAGTTCTCGCTTCACCACGGAGGCCCGGGTTCACTTCCGGCGGGCGATAACATTTCAAGTGTTTCCTTACAAACACACACACACACACACACACATACAACAGGCCTAGTGTCTAATCGACATGTGCCTAGGACAAAAATGGTAACTAACTAACCTCTCTGAGTTTTCTTCTATTTTCTTGTTAGTAGTTCGTGTTCTTGTTTATTTCCTCTTATCTCCATGGGAAAGTGAAACAGAATTCTTTTTCCGTAAGTGACGACTAAAATCCCGGGAGCAAGTTGGTAGTAACCCTTCCTGCTGTACACATTACTAAAGTTAAAAAGAGAAACTTCTGTTTTTTTCTTTTTGGGCCACCCTGCCTCGGCGGGATATGGCCACTTTGTTGAAAGAAAGAAGATATATATATATATATATATATATATATATATATCGTGCCGAATAGTTACGTAAAACTTGCGATTTTGGCTTTAATAGCAACGCTCATCTTGCCGAATAAGGCAAGCGAAAATTTGTATATTTAATAATTTTGCAAAAAATCATTTTTAGTTAGTACAGACTCTCAGGTAAGGACCCTTTAGGGGCGAGGAGGAAGTGGGGACAGAAGAAGAATAGCCGGTGAGAGGAAGAGCTGAAGTAGAAGGGAAAGAGTCAGGACTAAACCCAACAGTCTAACTACTTAAAAATCATTCTGAACCTAACGACAAAAATATATTTTATTGTGTTTGTTTATTATTAAATTACTGTTAACTTATCTAAAATAGTTGGATTAGGCTAAATTAAATAACGCTTGTTATAATAACGTTAGGTAAGTTTTCTAAGGTTGTTTTGGTACAAAATTATTAATTTTTACATTAACATATGAAGAAAATATTTAAACGTATTAGAGAAAATTTTATAAAGGACTTAATTTTAAATGAGTTCTTGCTAAATGACCAATGAATATATATATATATATATATATATATATATATATATATATATATATATATATATATATATATATATATATATATATATATATATATATATATAAATATATATATATATATATATATATATGTATGTATGTATAGGTAGTAGGCAGCTACCCTGGGAGGTACTATCGTCCTGCCAAGTGTGTGCGAAACAGAAACCTGTAACTGTTTTGTATGATGGTAGGATTGCTGGTGTTATTTTTTTGTTTCATAAACACGCTGGATAACGGGTATATCTTGCTACTTCTACTTACACTTAGGTCACACTACACAGCATGCACATGCATATATATACATACACACATCTAGGTTTTTCTTATTTTTTCTTAATAGTTCTTTTTCTTCTTTATTTTCTCTATTTTCCATGGAAAAGTGGAAAAGAATCTTTCCTTCATAAGCCATGCATGTCGCATGAAGCAACAAAAATGCCGGGAGCAATGGGCTAGTAACCCCATCTGTAGAAAATACTAAAAAGGTGAAGAAGGAAAACTTTATAAAACTGGGATGCTTGAATGTGCGTGGATGTAGTGCGGATGATAAGAGATGATTGCTATTGTTATGAATGAAAAGAAGTTGGATGTCCTAGCTCTAATCGAGACAAAGCTAGCTGGGGGTAGATGAGTTTCAGTGGGGAGAAATAAATGGGATTAAGTTAGAGTTAAGGAAGGGGTAGCAATAATGTTGAAGGATCAGTTATGGAAGGAGAAGAGGGAATATAAATATATAAATTCAAGGGTTATGTGGATTAAAATAAGGGTTGGATGCGAAAAGTGGGTCAAAATAAGGGTTTATGTACCTGGAGAAGAGAGAGAGTGTAGAGGAGAGAGAGAGAGAGAGAGAGAGAGAGAGAGAGAGAGAGAGAGAGAGAGAGAGAGAGAGAGAGAGATTTTGGGAGATGTTAAGCGAATGTATAGGAACTTTTGAACCAAGTGAGAGAGTAATTGTGGTAGGGGACCTAAATGCTAAAGTACGAGAAACATTAAGAGAGGGTGTGGTAGGTAAGTTTGGGGTGCCAGGTGTAAATGATAATGGGAGCCCTTTAATTGAACTTTGTATAGAAAGGGGTTTAGTTATAGGCAATACATATTTTAAGAAAAAAAGGATAAATAAGTATACAATATATGATGTAGGGTATAATAACAGTAGTTTGTTGGACTACTTATTGGTAGATAAAAGACTGTTGAGTAGACTTTTGGATGTACATGTTTACAGAGGGGCCACAGATATATCAGATCACTTTTTAGTTGTAGCTAAAGTGTGAGTAAAAGGTAGATGGGATACAAGGAAAGTAGAAGCAACAAGTAAGAGAGAGGTGAAGGTTTAAAAACTAAAAGAGGAAGCAGTTAGGGTAAAATATAAACAACTATTGGAGGACAGATGGGCTAGTGAGAGTATAGGTAACAGGGTTGAAGATGTATGGGGAAGGTTTAAGAATGTAGTGTTAGAGTGTTCAGCAGAAGTTTGTGGTTACAGGAAAGTGGGTGCGGGAGGGAAGAAGAGCGATTAGTGGAATGAGGATGTAAAGAGAGTAGTAAGGGAGAAACAGTTAGCATATGAGAGATTGTTACAAAGTAGAAGTGATGCAAGGAGGAAAGAGTATATAGAGAGAAAATGAGAGGTTAAAAGAGTGGTGAAGCAATGTAAAACGAGAGCAAATGAGAGAGTAGGTGAGATGTTATCAACGAATTTTGTTGAAAATAAGAAAAAGTTTTGGAGTGAGATTAATAAGTTGAGGAAGCCTAGGGAACGAATGGATTTGACAGTTAAAAATAGGAGAGGAGAGTTATTAAATGTAGAGTTAGAGGTATCGGGAAGATGGAGGGAATATTTTGAGGAATTGTTAAATGTTGATGAAGATAGGGAAACTGTGATTTCATGTATAGGGCAAGGAGGAATAACATCTTGTAGGAGTGAAAAAGAGCCAGTTGTGAGTGTTCGTGGGGCAGTGGGTAAAATGAAAGGGGGTAATGCAGCTGGGATTGACTGGATAAAGATAGAAATGTTAAAAGCAGGTGGAGATATAGTTTTGGAGTGGTTGGTGCTATTATTTAATAACTGTATGGAAGAGGGTAAGGTACCTAAGGATTGGCAGAGAGCGTGCATAGTTCCTTTGTATAAAGGCAAAAGAGGACAAAAGAGAGTGCAAAAATTAGGGAAATAAGTCTGTTGAGTATACCTGGTAAAGTGTATGGTATAGTTATTATTGAAAGAATTAAGAGCAAGACGGAGAGTAGGATAGCAAATGAACAAGGACGTTTTAGGAAAGGTAGGGGGTGTGTAGACCAAATGTTTACAGTGAAACATATAGCTGAACAGTATTTAGAAAAGGGTAAAGAGGTTTTTGTGGCGTTTATGGATTTGGGAAAGACTTCTGACAGGGTGGATAGGGGGCAATGTGGCAGATGTTGCAGGTGTATGGAATAGGAGGTAGGTTACTGAAAGCAGTGACGAATTTATACGAGTATAGTGAGGCTCAGGTTAGAGTAGGTAGGAGACAGGGAAATTATTTCCCAGTAAAAGTAGGTCTTAGACAAGGATGTGTGATGTCACCATGGCTGTTCAATATATTTATAGATGGGGTTGTAAGAGAAGTGAATGCGCGGGTGTTGGCAAGAGGTGTGGGGTTAAAAGATAAAGAATCTAACACAAAGTGGGAGTAGTCACAGCTGCTTTTTGCTGATGACACTGTGCTTTTGGGAGATTCTGAAGAGAAGTTGCAGAGGTTGGTGGATGAATTTGGTAGGGTATGTAAAAGAAGGAAATTGAAAGTGAATATACGAAAGAGTAAGGTGATGAGGATAACAAAAAGATTAGGTGATGAAAGATTGGATATCAGATTGGAGGGAGAGAATATGGAGGAGGTGAATGTATTCAGATATTAAGGAGTGGACATGTCAGCAGATGGGTCTATGAAGGATGAGGTGAATCATAGAACTGATGAGGGTAAAAGGGTAAGTGGTGCACTTATGAGTCTGTGGAGACAGAACTTTGTCCATGGAAGTAAAGAGGGGAATGTATGAGAGTATAGTTATACCAACACTCTTATATGGGTGTGAAGCATGGGTGATGAATGTTGCAACAAGGAGAAGGCTGGAGGCAATGGAAATTAGGAGGCGGTGCGGGATTACCAAGACTATTATCCAGAGGGCTGAGGAGGGGTTGTTGAGGTGGTTTGGACATGTAGAGAGGATGCAACAAAGTAGAATGACTTCGAGAGTGTATAAATCTGTAGTGGAGGGAAGGCGGGGTAGAGGTCGGCCTAGGAAAGGTTGGAGGGAGGGGGTAAAGGAGGTTTTGCGTGCGAAGGGCTTTGACTTCCAGCAAGCATGCATGAGTGTATTTAATAGGAGTGAATGGAGACAAATGATTTTTAATACTTGACGTGCTGTTGGAGTGGAAGCAAAGTAACATTTATGAAGGGATTCAGGGAAATTGGCAGGTAGGACTTGAGTTCTGGAGATGGGAAATACAGTGCCTGCACTCTGAAGGAGGGATGTTAAATGTTGCAGTTTTATAACTGTAGTGTAAACAGTGATGGAGTGAATGATGATGAAAGTTTTTCTTTTTCGCGCTACCCTGCTTTGGTGGGAATCGGCCGATGTGTTAATAATAAAATAATGAAATAATATATCTTTCTTTCTTTCTTTTAACACGTCGGCCGTTTCCCACCGAGGCAGGGTGGCCCAAAAGGAAAAACGAAAATTTCTTCTTTTACATTTAGTAATATATACAGGAGAAGGGGTTACTAGCCCCTTGCTCCCGGCATTTTAGTCGCCTCTTACGACACGCATGGCTTACGGAGGAAGAATTCTGTTCCACTTCCCCATGGAGAGAAATATATATATATATATATATATATATATATATATATATATATATATATATATATATATATATATATATATATATATATATATATATATATATATATATAATGAATTTTTATTTCTGGTTCAAATGACTTTTCACTGTGTATGTTATGTTTATTTGTTTATTTATTTGCTGACTTGTTTGTAATTTATCTTCAGATAGGAAATGGAAAACACATAATAACTCAGAGAAAACCGATGAAAACAACATTTCAGGTGACTAATAGAGGCAACAATATTTCCTCTTTCCTCCCAACCTCTCTCTCTCTCTCTCTCTCTCTCTCTCTCTCTCTCTCTCTCTCTCTCTCTCTCTCTCTCTCTCTCTCTCTCTCTCTCTCTCTCTCTCTCTCTCTCTCTCTCTGTGTCTCTGTGTCTCTCTCTTCTTCGTCTTCTCTCTCTCTTCTTCTTCTTCTCTCTCTTCTCCTCTGTCTGTCTGTCTCTCTCTCTCTCTCTCTGTCTCTTCTCTCTTCTCTCTCTCTCTCTCTCTCTCTCTCTCTCTCTCTCTCTCTCTCTCTCTCTCTCTCTCTCTCTCTCTCTCTCTGTTCTCTTTCTCTCTTCTCTCTGTCTCTCTCTCTCTTCTCTCTCTCTCTCTCTCTCTCTCTCTCTCTCTCTCTCTCTCTCTCTCTCTCTCTCTCTCTCTCTCTCTCTGTCGTCTCTCTCTCTCTTCTCTCTCTCTTCTCTCTCTCTCTCTCTGTCTCTGTTCTTCTGTCTGTCTCTCTCTCTCTCTTCTCTCTCTCTCTCTCTCTCTCTCTCTCTCTCTCTCTCTCTCTTCTCTCTCTCTCTCTTCTCTCTCTCTCTCTCTCTCTCTCTCTCTCTCTCTCTGTCTCTGTCTCTGTCTCTGTCTCTGTCTCTGTCTGTCGCGCTAAGCAAATATTACAGACCACTAGCCCAAACATCCCACACCATAAAGGATACGAGATGCATAATCCTCTCCACTAACTACGTTGCCAAACATGTCTCTAACATCTTTTCCAATACCGCATTCCAAGTATCTAACTCCACAACCACCACCATCAAAGACGTCACCAGTAAGGGACACCACAAGGTTCAATCCTCTGCAGGGGTATACGTAATCTCGCCACACTGCTCCATGTTACTACGACTAGTGGTAGTCAGCTCAGCCTCTCGCCACACTGCTCCATGTTACTACGACTATTCCCCAGCATATTTTAATAAGATCGTCGTTTATTTGATCTTAGTTAACATTTTTATTGTTGAAATTTAACTTCTTAAATTCACCCTCACGAGTGATTATAATCTACTGCAGGTCTGAACTTAAAGCAGGTTTGAACTTAAAGCAGGTCTGAACTTAAAGTAGGTCTGAACTTAAAGCAGGTCTGAACTTAAAGCAGGTCTGAACTTAAAGAAGGTCTGAACTTAAAGCAGGTCTGAACTTAAAGCAGGTCTGAACTTAAAGCAGGTCTGAACTTAAAGCAGGTCTGAACTTAAAGCAGGTCTGAACTTAAAGCAGGTCTGAACGTAAAGCAGGTCTGAACTTAAAGCAGGTCTGAACTTAAAGCAGGTCTGAACTTAAAGCAGGTCTGAACTTAAAGCAGGTCTGAACTTAAAGCAGGTCTGAACGTAAAGCAGGTCTGAACTTATAGCAGGTCTGAACTTAAAGCAGGTCTGAACTTAAAGCAGGTCTGAACTTAAAGCAGGTCTGAACTTAAAGCAGGTCTGAACTTAAAGCAGGTCTGAACTTAAAGCAGGTCTGAACTTAAAGCAGATCTGAACTTAAAGCAGATCTGAACTTAAAGCAGATCTGAACTTAAAGCAGATCTGAACTTAAAGCAGATCTGAACTTAAAGCAAGTGTGAACTTAAAGCAGATCTGAACTTGAAGCAAGTCTGAACTTAAAGCAGGTCTGAACTTAAAGCAGATCTGAACTTGAAGCAGGTCTGAACTTAAAGCAGATCTGAACTTAAAGCAGATCTGAACTTAAAGCAGGTCTGAACTTAAAGCAGATCTGAACTTAAAGCAGGTCTGAACTTAAAGCAGGTCTGAACTTAAAGCAGGTCTGAACTTAAAGCAGGTCCGAACTTAAAGCAGGTCTGAACTTAAAGCTGGTCTGAACTTAAAGCAGATCTGAACTTAAAGCATATCTGAACTTAAAGCAGATCTGAACTTAAAGCAGGTCTGAACTTAAAGCTGGTCTGAACTTGAAGCAGATCTTAACTTAAAGCAGATCTGAACTTAAAGCAGGTCTGAACTTCAGTTAGGGTGTGGTCTGAGTTCGTTGTATTCGACACCATTATATCCCGCACCAGATATTCATTATTTGGGAGAATAAGGTCAAAGGTATTTTCTAGTCTGGTTGGTTACGTTATTTGTTGAATCATGGCAAATTTGTTATTTTTTTAGCAGTTTGAGTGTGTGAAACCTGTTCATCTGAACTGGCTATTGGGATAGTCTCTTCTGGTAATGTGTTTGCTACGTGATTTCATTTTGGATTCTACGTTCTACGTCCTTCACTTCACTTTTCCCTTCTTTGTATGTACGCCTTTTCATTCTATATTCTTCTTCTTCCTCATATTCTTCTGCAACCTTCCCTTCAAATTCCATCCTCCTTCTCTTCCTCCATCCCGTTCACGTCTGCTCATTCCATCACCCCTGCACCCTCTACCCCCTTTAACACTCCCATCCCTCCGTCCCACCACCCACCCCCACACTCCCATCCCTCCCTCACTCCCCGCCTCTCCCTCTCTACCTTCCTCCCCTTCCTCTTTATCTCCCACCTCCCTCCTTTTCTTCCCCTCCCTTTCTCCCTCAACCTCGCCACTCATGCAGTTCATCCTGGCATTAGCAATATATCCTCAGCTCGCCTGGATACCTAAGCCCTTTCATCCTCCCTTCCCTCCTTCCTTCTCTCCCTTACTCCTCCCCTCCTAGACTCCCTCCCTATATACCTCCTCTTCCTACCTACTTCCTTCACTGTATCCTTCCATCCCTCCCTTTCTCCCTCTGGCAAATTCCCTCTCCTTCCATACCTTTCTTCTTCAATCTTTCCTTTCTCTCTTCCCTCACACCTTCTTTTCCTCCCTACGCCTCTCCCTTCTCTCGCTAACTTCCTCATTCTCTCATTTATCTCACTTCCTTCCTTTCTCTCTTGCTTTGCTTTAAGGTGTTTCCCCGGCTTGCTCTACTTTGATGCTGTGTATGTGTGTGTGTGTGTGTGTGTGTGTGTGTGTGTGTGTGTGTGTATGTACTCACCTATTTGTACTCACCTATTTGTGGTTGCAGGGGTCGAGTCATAGCTCCTGGCCCCGCCTCTTCACTGATTGCTACTAGGTCCTCTCTCTCCCTGCTCCATGAGCTTTATCAAACCTAGTCTTAAAACTATGTATGGTTCCTGCCTCCACTATGTCGCTTTCTAAGCTATTCCACTTCCTGACAACTCTATGACTGAAGAAATACTTCCTAACATCCCTTTGACTCATAGGAGTCTTCAACTTCCAATTGTGACCCCTTGTTTCTGTGTCCCCTCTCTGGAACATCTTGTCTCTGTCCACCTTATCTATTCCTCGCAGTATTTTATATGTCGTTATCATGTCTCCCCTAACCCTCCTGTCCTCTAGTGTCGTCAGGCCGATTTCCCTTAACCTCTTGTTGCAAACCTTTGCACTTTCTCTAATTTCTTGACGTGCTTGACCAGGTGTGGGTTCCAAACTGGTGCTGCATACTCCAGTATGGGCCTGACGTATATGGTATACAGAGTCTTGAATGATTCCTTAGTGAGGTATTGGAACGCTATTCTTAGGTTTGCCAGCCGCCCGTATGCTGCAGCAGTTATCTGATTGATGTGTGCCTCAGGAGATGTGCTCGGTATTATACTCACCCCAAGATCTTTTTCTTTGAGTGAGGTTTGCAGTCTTTGGCCACCTAGACTATACTCTGTCTGCGGTCTTCTTTGCCCTTCCCCGATATTCATGACTTTACATTTGGCAGGGTTAAATTCAAGGAGCCAGTTACTGGACCAGGCTTGCAACCTGTCCAGGTCTCTTTGTAGTCCTGCCTGATCCTCGACTGATTTGATTCTTCTCATTAACTTCACATCATCTGCAAACAGGGACACTTCTGAGTCTATCCCTTCCGTTATGTCATTCACATATACCAAAAACAGTACAGGTCCTAGGACTGACCCTTGTGGAACTCCACTCGTCACAGGTGCCCACTCTGACATCTCGTCACGTACCATGACTCGTTGTTGCCTCCTGTCAGATATTCTCTGATCCATTGCAGTGCTTTTCCTGTTACGTGTGCCTGATCCTCTAGCTTTTGCATTACCCTCTTGTGAGGAACTGTGTCGAACGCCTTCTTGCAGTCCAAAAAATGCAGTCTATCCACCCTCTCTCTCGTGTCTTACTTCTGTTACCTTGTCATAAAACTCCAGTAGGTTTGTGACACAGGATTTTCCTTCCCTGAAACCGTGCTGGTTGTCGTTTATAAGCTTGTGTCTTTCTAGGTGCTCCACCACTCTCCTCCTGATGATCTTCTCCATGACTTTGCATACTATACACGTCAGTGACACAGGTCTGTAGTTTAATGCCTCGTGTCTGTCTCCTTTCTTAAAAATTGGGACTACATTTGCCATCTTCCACGCCTCAGGTAGTTGCCCAGTTTCAATGGATGTGTTGAAGATTTGTGTTAGTGGCACACACAACATCTCTGCTCCTCTCTAAGGACCCAAGGAGAAATGTTGTCTGGTCCCACCGCTTTTGAGGTATCGAGTTCACATAGCAGCTTCTTCACCTCCTCCTCGGTTGTGTGTATTTCATCCAGCACTTGTTGGTATACCTCCCTATTCTGAATTCCTGGAGTCCTATCTGTCTCCTGTGTAAATACTTCTTTAAATCTCATGTTGAGCTCCTCACATACCTCTTGGTCGTTTATTGTGAACTCCCCACCTTCCTTTCTCAGCCTGATTACCTGGTCCTTGACTGTTGTTTTCCTCCTGATGTGGCTATACAACAGCTTCGGGTCAGACTTGACTTTTGATGCTATATCATTTTCATATTGTCGCTGAGCCTCCCTTCTTACCTGTGCATATTCGTTTCTGGCTCTTCGGCTAATCTCTTATTTTCCTGGGTCCTTTGTCTTCTGTACTTTTTCCATTCTCTATTACACTTACTTTTTGCCTCCCTACACCTCTGGGTGAACCAAGGACTCGTTCTGGTCTTCCCATTACTTATGTTTCCCTTGGGGACAAACCTCTCCTCTGCCTCTTTGCATTTGGTTGTCACATATTCCATCATTTCTTTTACTGGTTTTCCTGCCAATTCTCTCTCCCACTGAACGTCTTGTAGGAAGTTCCTCATGCCTGTGTAGTCCCCCTTTTGTAGTTTCGTTTCTCCTTTCCTATTCCTGCTCCCTCTCCACTTGTAGCTCAACTATATAATCAAAACACAGAACCAAATGATCACTAGCTCCAAGGGGCCTTTCATACGTGATATCCTCGATGTCCGAACTACTCAAGGTGAATACTAGGTCCAGTCTTGCTGGATCATCCCCACCTCTCTCTCTGGTAGTGTCTCTAACATGTTGATGCATGAGGTTTTCCAGTACCACATCCATCATCTTGGCTCTCCATGATTCAGGACCCCCATGGGGCTCTAGGTTTTCCCAATCAATCTCTTTGTGATTGAAATCACCCATAACTAGTAACTTTGCTCTCCCCATGTGGGCTCTTCTGGCTACCTCGGCTAGTGTGTCTACCATTGCTCTGTTGCTCTCGTCGTATTCTTCTCTTGGCCTCCTGCAGTTCTGTGGCGGGTTGTACATTACAGCAATTACCACCTTATGGCCCTCAGACTGAATTGTTCCTACTATGTAGTCCCTTTCACCCATTCCATCCATTCCTTCCACTTCCTCAAATCCCCACCTGTTCTTAATGAGCAGTGCAACTCCTCCTCCCCCTCTGCTCCCTCTATCTTTCCTGAGGATTTGATATCCGGGTGGGAAGATTGCATCTGTTATCATCCTGGTGAATTTCGTTTCTGTGAGTGCTATTATGTCTGGGAATGTCTCCTTTATTCTTTCATGCCACTCCTCACATTTATTTGTTATACCATCTGCATTTGTATACCAAACCTTTAACTTCTTTTCTAAAACCGTAGTCTGGGGGGTATGTTGGGGTTGGGAAAGTGGGAGATCTGATGGGGAACTATGGGTGGTTGGTGTGAAGGTGGAGTTTGTAATGAGGTGGGTGGAATCATTGGGTATGGCATGTGTGTTTTGGGTTAGGTTGTTTGGTTGCATTGGGGTTGTCCAGGTTGGGGAACATCTGAAGGTGGTTGTATTAGAGCTTCCTCCTGAGTCTGGGTTCTCCTGTCCATCTCTCTTTCCTCCTTTTGTCTCTGTACCCTCTCTTTCAGTTTCTGTCTTTCTTCTCGTGTTCTGTCGCGGTCGATATACACCCTCCGGTACTCTGACATATCCCTTAGTCTTGCTTTCTCCTGCAGGATCCTGTTTCGAGTCAATTCTGCTTTGAAAATTACTTTGACTGGCCGGATTCTTCCTCTTGCAAATCCCCTATTCTCAGAAAATTTGCCAGCTGGGTCATGTCATCTTCTCCTATTGCTTTCATGATGTTTTCAATCGCATTTTTCTCCCCTTGTCTTTTTGCTTCATAAGTTTCCCTTCAGCTTCCTGGAGCCCATAAACAATGACTGATCTCTTCTTCCATTCTCCCACTGCCTATTCCTATGTAACCCTGATTCGATTTAGTTGCCTCCATTGAAGCTTTCCTTTCTTCAATCTCTTCACTGTCTGTTATCCCTTTGCCCAGTGGCCTGTCGCTTTCCTTCTTAACTTTCCCTGTGCACTGCTGTGGTCTGTTAGGGCTTCTACGTATAGCTTAGCTCTCCTTTTACTACACTCCCTCGATTGTTCTTGATGTGATCCTCTCTTTCTCTCGGGCTCCACGATGGTCTGATATAGCCTCTGCATACAGTTTCACTTCGTTCTCTACAGTCCTCTTCTTTGTGACTGAGGTAGCAGTTTCTGATACCATGTCCACATTGCTTTTTAGTTCTTTAGGCTGTTTCAAATTTTTCAGTTCTTCTTCTAATCTCTGTATCTTAGCCTCTGCTGTTGTGACTTGCTTTTCCCACTTCCTGCTTTCTGCAGCTATCCTCTCCTCCATTATCTTACTTTCTGCAGCTATCCTCTCCTCCATTTTCATGCTAAGCTCCTCTAGCTTCCTTCCCCACTCATGTTCCCTTTTCATGAGCTCTGCTGCCCAATCTTCCTTTGTAGACTCATCCTCCAGTCCCCTAGTTTTCCGTCCTGCTCTCTGGGACCCCATTTTTATTTTTTTATTTTTAAGATGCCACAGAGTGGAAAACTATGTATTTCTGTGTGGTTGTTTTGTGGTGTGATTGCCTGAGTGTTTGTGTGGGGGGTGGAGGGAGGGAGAGGAGAAACTGAAGACAGTGGGGAAATGGAAGAGAGGTGGGGAGGGGGAAAGAGGGGGATTATGAGGAGAGAGTGAAGGAGGGAGAAACAGAGGTGGAGAGAGAATGGGAGAGGGAGAGGGGGAGGAGGTGGGTGAGAGAGGGGGAGGAGGTATGTGAGAGAGGGGGAGGAGGTGGGTGAGAGAGGGGGAGGAGGTGGGTGAGAGAGGGAGGAGGTGGGTGAGAGAGGGGAGGAGGTGGGTGAGAGAGGGGGAGGAGGTGGGTGAGAGAGGGGTTCAGGGAAGGGAGTGGGGAGAGGTGGGTGGAGGGAGCAGGGGAAAGAGTGTGTGTGGGCCTGTGTGTGTGTGTTAGTTTTGTGTGTGTATGTGTATGTGTGTGTGCACGTTAGTTTTGTGTGTGTGTTAGTTTTGTGTGTGTGTTAGTTTTGTGTGTGTGTTAGTTTTGTGTGTGTGTTAGTTTTGTGTGTGTGTGTGTGTTAGTTTTTTTTGTGTGTGTATGTTAGTTTTGTGTGTGTGTATGTATGTGTGTGTGTGTATGTATGTTTGTGTGTGTATGTATGTGTGAATAGTAGTGGTGAAATTGTGTGTTATGGTGTATGGGTGTGTATGTGGAGTTTGCGAGTGACACGTTGTCTGCAGTGCTTCTCTACCTGGCCTGACCTGACACACCTGACCTACCAGTTAAGTGTGTGTGTGTGTGTGTGTGTGTGTGTGTGTGTGTGTGTGTGTGTGTGTGTGTGGAACTATATGTGTGTGGATTTATTGTGTGAAAAGTAGTGGTGAAATTGTGTTATGGTGTATGAGTGGTATGTGAGGTCTGCGAGTAACACGTAGTCTACAGTGCTCCTCTACCTGGCCTGACCTGACACACCTGATCTACCAGTTAATGTATTCTATGATTCACCTGTCTGCTCGCCCTTTTCTACTAGAAATTATCAATTGCTATTTGTTGCTGAGTACTTGATATCCTATTCCTTATCTTACTATGAGAGTTGACCGTTCACAAACAGCTTAGCGGTTAGGTAATTGGATCTTACTCCCGACACCCAAAACCACGCATAGGTGAATACTTGCGATGCGATGCAGCTTGGCCAGCGTGTAGTATCCTGTAGATTGTCCAACTCGATGTGATGTTCTGGCGTATATCCACTTTCGTTTCTTGTAGATATATAATGTAACCTATTCACTGTATTTCTTTCACTTGTCACATATTTATTTCACTTTATTATCTAGGGTGACACACGTGGCAACGTCGCCTGGAGCACACTAGGCCCACTGACCCCGCCACCAAATATTTATTTCTAGTTCACTTATAAAATTATGGCTCTTCCCACACTTATGTGGTTCAGGGCAACTCGTAAATCACTTCAAGGGTTGTTCACTACCCTGACACACTTGATAACCCCTGCAGTACCCTTGTGTAGCCCTCAAAAACACTTATATTCACGGAGCCCTACAAGTTGCGACTGACCCGCACGGCGTCCCTACCGTAATTTTCTTCATGTGTGTGTATGTGTGTGTGTGTGTGTGTATGTGTGTGTATATGTGTGTGTATGTGTGTGTATGTGTGTGTATGTGTGTGTATGTGTGTGTGTGTGTATGTGTGTGTGTGTGTGTATGTGTGTGTATGTGTGTGTGTGTGTGTGTATGTGTGTGTATGTGTGTGTGTATGTGTGTGTATGTGTGTGTATGTGTGTGTGTGTGTATGTGTGTGTGTGTGTATGTGTGTGTATGTATGTATGTGTGTGTATGTGTGTGTGTATGTACTCACCTACTTGTGGTTGCAGGGGTCGAGTCACAGCTTCTGGCCCCGCCTCTTCCCTGACCACTACTAGGTCACTCTTCCTGCTCCATGAGCTTTATCATACCTCTTCTTAAAGCTATGTATAGATCCTGCCTCCACTACATCACTTCCCAGACTATTCTACTTCCCGACGATTCTGTGACTGAAGAAATACTTCCTAACATCCCTGTGATTCATCTGAGTCTTCAACTTCCAACTGTGACCCCTTGTTGTTGTGTCCCATCTCTGGAACATTCTGTCTCTGTCCACCTTGTCAATTCCTCTCAGTATTTTGTATGTCGTTATCATGTCCCCCCTATCTCTCCTGTCCTCCAGGTGTGTGTGTGTGTGTGTGTGTGTGTGTGTAAGTGTGTAAGTGTGTGTGGAGGGGGGAAGAGAGAGGTATCTTGATAGTTCCTGGCATTGTTGAGTTCTCTAGAAGTTGACTAATTTTAAGATTTCTTCTCCATTTGCACGTTCCTCACAAGTAAAGTTATGAGAGGCGACCAGCACCCAGGAGAGACTTTCAGCACTACGGAGTACCTGGTTACCCTCTTGTAACATTTCGTAAAACCCAGGGAAGACTCTCATCATTATTGAGACTTTAACATTGCACCTCGACGCCATTTTAATACGTGGTTTTTCTCACGTTCCCCACTTTATATTTTTTTAAATAAAATTCCACCTACACATTTTATAATTAAAATTTCAGATACGTAATTTTCTTCCATTTCTTTTTCTTCTCGGGCATAAAGAGTACACATTCCCTGCAGATCTTCTCATTACAAAGATAAAACAAACGTGATAAAGATAAAAGGGCGACAAATTAAAACTTCTGAGAAGAAGAAGCCGAGTCAGACGCTGTCAAAGAGACAGATATATCAGAGAATTACGAATAAAAAAAAAACCATAAGGAAGTTTTCTGAACGCGTAAAACTCCTGACGGGAAAAAACAAGCACTGAAAGTTCTTCTTCCCTCGTTATATAAAGAAAAACAAAATAAAAACAAAACAAAGACGACCACTGAGATAATTCAAATGAATCTTCAAAAAAAAAAAGTGGAATGAGAAAAATAAATTGAAAAATTATTTTTAAAAAGCGTCTTTTAGGAAACAATTTCTTTCACCCAAGTATAAGGCGGAGTCTCCTCTAAGACACCTGGAGTCAGAAGAAGAGAAGAGTCACCAAGTCCTCCTCAAGGATGTATAAGGCGGAGTCTCCTCTAAGACACCTGGAGTCAGAAGAAGAGAAGTCACCAAGTCCTCCTCAAGGGATCACCCTTTGTTATTCTGATATTTCACTAAATTCTCCAGGATCTCCGTGGATTTCTTTTTAATATATGTTATATAAATAGAGGCAAAATCTGCATGGGTTTGTGTGCGTGTGTTTGTTTGGGGGGGGGGGGGGCGGTGTGTGTGTGTGTGTATGTTTGTGTGAGTGTGTTTATTGGGGGCGGTGTGTGTGTGTATGTTTGTGTGCATGTGTGTGGTGGGGAGGTGTGTGAGTGTATGTTTGTGTGCGTGTGTTTGTTGGGAGGTGTGTGTGTGCGTGTGTTTGTTGGGGAGGTGTGTGTGCATGTTTGTGTGCATGTATTTGTTTGGGGAAGGTATGTGTGCATGTTTGTGTGCGGATGTTTGTTAGGGGGAGGTGTGTGTGTGTGTATGTTTGTGTGCTTGTGTTTGTTGGGGAGGTGTGTGTGTGCATGTTTGTGCGTGTGTGTGTGTGTGTTGGGGAGAGGGGTGGGTGTGTGTGTATTGGGGAGAGGGGTGGAGGTGTGTGTGTTGAGGAAAGGGGGAGGTGTGTGTATTGGGTAGAGGAGAGGTGTGTGAGTTGGGAGGGGAGGTGTGTGTGTTTGGGGAAAGGGGGAGATGAGTGTGTTGGGGGAAAGGTGGGATGTGTGTGTGTTGGGGAAAGGGGGAGGTGTGTATGTGTTGGGGAGGAGGGGAAGGTGTGTATGTTGAGGGAGTGGGGTGGAGGTGTGTGTATGTGAGTGAGACCCAGCTACTCATATCTCTTAAATCACAAAGGGAGAGGTGGGATACTGGCTGCAGCTACAACTTGTGTCATCTTCACTGGAAGCTTTCAGTGGTATCGGGAACCTCTGGCAGTTCCTCAGCTCACTGGAGTATTATCCTCAACCTCACACGTCCAACAGATTTCGAGGTTGGTAACCTGGTTAGTTAACTGAGCTTCAAGCCCATCGATACACGAGTCATGAAACGATGCAAGTCACCAGTTTACCACCATTCAAGAATACTTAAGCAAGTCACCAGTTTACCACCATTCAAGAATACTTAAGCAAGTCACCAGTTTACCACCATTCAAGAATACTTAAGCAAGTCACCAGTTTACCACCATTCAAGAATACTTAAGCAAGTCACCAGTTTACCACCATTCAAGAATACTTAAGCAAGTCACCAGTTTACCACCATTCAAGAATACTTAAATTCCAAATACGAACATATTGGGGTTAAAGTAAACTCTAAATGTGTACAAAAATGTGTATTTCCTCCACGTTTGCACATGTCAAGAGATATACGATACACTCATCAGAACATATACGTAGTGCTGAATTTTCACCAGTGAGCAGAGGTCACACTCAGGTTCCATCACAAACACATACATTCAAAATCCAATTATTTTATTACATTTGGAGAAATATATTATTAATTTTTAATACATCGGCCGTTTCCCACCAAGGCAGGGTGGCCTGACGAAGAAAAACTTTCATCATCATTCACTCCATCACTCTTTTGCCAGAGGCGTGCTTATACTACAGCTACAAAATTGCAACATTAACACCCCTCCTTCAGAGTGCAGACACTGTACTTGCCATCTCCAGGAATCAAGTCCGGCCTGCCGGTTTCCCTGAAACCCTTCATAAATGTTACCTTGCTTACACTCCAACAATGCAATAAGATCACAGTAAACAAGTGATATCACAATATGCAAAACAACCACTATGAAAGAAATACCGAAATTTCAAGCGTTTTCGTGACTTTTCACATTATCAAGGAACTATAAAAGACAAAACATCAACATTAAAGCATATAAAGGGTCAAGACTACACCTCACAATCACGTCACTACGTGACGTGATTGTGAGTGTATATCTTTCCTGTTGATGTTTTGTCTTTATACTCCTTGATAATGTGAAAAGTCTGAATGCTCTTGGAATTAAGTTATTTTTCATAGTGGTTGTTTTAATATATATATATATATATATATATATATATATATATATATATATATATATATATATATATATAATATATACGTCTGACTATTATATTTTTCTGACATATTTTGCATTTTGTAAAATGCAAAATGCAAAATTTGTGAGAAAAATATAATAGTCAGACGTAACATATATATTTTATTCATTAATACAATTTTGTCCTGTTTTTTTTCTATGTGCTGTTTTTGTTTGGAATGTTCTAAAAGCGTAATACAAAAATTCATAGACGCATTTTACCTCCCTGGAACAGGTATGTTTTCTGTAATAAACCTTTGTTTTTATACCAGAAATGGCTGGTGTATATTTTAATATAAATTTTAACCGATATTTCTTTTATTTTTTTCCTGGTTCTATTTTTTTTTTTAATTTTCTCTTAAATACGACAGATCGTTTACTCTGCTTTTAGTTTTTTAATATTAATTATCATCTCTCTGTCTGTCTGTCTGTCTGTCTGTCTGTCTCTCTCTCTCTCTCTCTCTCTCTCTCTCTCTCTCTCTCTCTCTCTCTCTCTCTCTCTCTCTCTCTCTCTCTCTCTCTCTCTCTCTCTATCTATCTATCTCTCTCTCTCTATCTCTCTCTCTCTCTCTATCTCTCTCTATCTCTCTCTCTATCTATCTATCTCTTTCTCTCTCTCACTAAATTAGAAGATTCTTCCTTCACATTAATCCTCGTCACACGTCTTCGTCACACGTCTTCGTCACACGTCTTCGTCACACGTCTTCGTCACACGTCTTCGAGAGGAAAGAATCTTCCCAACCCACAGCTCCCCTCCCCTTACACCCTCTCCCCTTACACCCTTCTTATTCCCCTCCCCCTTACACCCTCTTCCCTTACCCCTTTCTTACTCCCCTTCCCCTTACACCCCCTCCCCCTTAAACCTCCTCCCCTAACTCTCCTTTCCTACTTCTCCCTTCCACACATTCCCATTACTCCCCCACTTCCACCTCTCCAACTATTCATCCCCTCCCCCCACTCCCCTGAAAAATAAGTTTTAACCTATTTTCTTCATTTCTATTTTTTATCCCCATTTTTTCACTGAATTCCCCCACCTTCCCTCCTTTTACCCATTCTCCACCTTCCCTCCCTCTCCCTACCTTACCTCCCTCCCCACCTTTCCTCCCTCTCCCACGTTTCCTCCCTTCCCTCCCCACCTTCCTCCCTTCACCCCTCCCCACCTTCCTTCTCTTCACCCCTCCCACCTTCCCTCCCTTCAACCCCTCCCCACCTTCCTCTCTTTACCGCTCCCCACCTTCCCTCCCTTCACCCCTCCCCACCTTCCCTCCCTTCACCCCTCCTTACCTTCCCTCCTTCACCCCTCCCTACCTTCCCTCCCTTCACCCTTCCTTCTCTTCATCCCCTCCCACCTTCCCTCCCTTCACCCCTCCCCACCTTCCTCTTCCTCTCATTACCTTTCCCCACTTTCCCTCCCTTTTCCCTCCCCACCTTCCCTCCCTTCACCCCTCCCCATCTTCCCTCCCTTCGCCTCCTCCCCGACCTTCCCTCCCTTCACCCCTCCATACCTTCCCTTCCTTCGCCTCCTCTTCCTCACTCTCTCCACCTCTTTCATCATCCTCACTTCATCTCCCTCCCTCCTTCAGCCTCCCCTCTCATATGTAGATTCATCCAAAGGTGCCACCAAGGTATTTTGATTCAATTGTGCCACTAAGGTAGTTTGATCATGTCAGAGGATCTCACCTTCAAGGACCATAACACTGTAGCAATCGCATCTGCTAGAAAAATTATAGGATGGATAATGAGAACCTTCAAAACCAGGGATGCCAAGCCCATGATGACACGTTTCAGGTCGCTTGTTCTATCTAGGCTGGAATATTGCTGCACACTAACTGCACCTTTCAAGGCAGGTGAAATTGCTGACCTAGAAAATGTGCAGAGAACCTTCACGGCACACATAACTGCGATAAACCACCTCAATTACTGGGAACGCTTGAAGTTCCTAAACCTGTACTCCCTAGAACGCAGGCGGGATAGATACATTATTATATACACTTGGAAAATCCTAGAGGGATTAGTACCAAACTTGCACACGAGAGTCACTCCCTACGAAAGCAAAAGACTCGGCAGACGATGCAACATCCCCCAATGAAAAGCAGGGGTGCCACTAGCACGTTGAGAGATAACACAATAAGTGTCAGGGGCCCAAGATTGTTCAACTGCCTCCCAGCGTACATAAGGGGGATTGCCAATAGACCCCTGGCTGTCTTCAAGCAGGCACTGGACAGGCACCTAAAGTCGTTACCTGACCACCCGGGTTGTGGTTCGTACGTCGGACTGCGTGCGGTTAGCAGTAACAGCCTGGTTGATCAGGCTCTGATCCACCATGAGGCCTGGTCACAGATCGGGCCGCGGAGGCGTTGACCCCCGGAACTCTCTCCAGGTAAACTCCAGGTAAGGTATTTTGATTCAAAGGTGCCACTAAGGTAGTGTGATCCAAAGTTACCACCAAGGTAGGGTGATTCAAAAGTGCTACAAATATAGGGTGATCCAAATGTGCTATCAGTGTATAGTCATCTAAATGTGCCATCAAGGTATAGTCATCTAAATGTGAAATGAAGGTAGGGTGATCCAAAGGTGCTCAAAGTTGAGTGATCCAAAGGTGCCACAAAAGTAACAGAATGGTGCGACAAAGGTGATTCACATATTCCGCCAAAGTAATGGGATCCAAATGTGCCATAATAGTGTGACCCAAAGGTGCCAGCAGGCGAGTGTGACCCAGCCTTCCACTCTTGCAGACACACTCCTTCCCCCAGAGACAGAACAATCTATCTTCCTGGTGTCGTTCTTATGTTGCCCCGATGAGGTGCTGGTGTTGTTCTTGATGTCATCCAGGTGTGGTGCTGGGGCCATCCTCGTGACGTCTTGATGTCATCCAGGTGTGGTGCTGCGACCATCCTCGTGACGTCTTGATGTCATCCAGGTGTGGTGCTGGGGCCATCCTCGTGACGTCTTCATGTCATCCAGGTGTGGTGCTGGGGCCATCCTCGTGACGTCTTCATGTCATCCAGGTGTGCTGCTGGGGCCATCCTCATGACGTCTTGATGTCATCCAGGTGTGGTGCTGGGGCCATCCTCATGACGTCTTGATGTTATCCAGGTGTGGTGCTGGGGCCATCCTCATGACGTCTTGATGTCATCCAGGAGTGGTGCTGGGGCCATCCTCATGACGTCTTGATGTCATCCAGGAGTGGTGCTGGGGCCATCCTCATGACGTCTTGATGTCATCCAGGAGTGGTGCTGGGGCCATCCTCATGACGTCTTAATGTCATCCAGGAGTGGTGGTAGTGTCGTTCTTGTGTGGTGCTGGTGAGGCGCTGGTGTAAGAACATAAGAAAGGAGGAACACTGCAGCAGGCCTGTTGGCCCATACTAGGCAAGTCCTTCATATTCCATCCCACTAACAGAATATTTGCAAATCTTCAATGATACCCAAGAAATAAGCTTTGATAATTCTATTTACTCATGTGCTATTCCCACTCAAATCCAACCCATCTCACTCATGAATTTATCCAACCTAAATTTGAAACTACCCAAGGTCCTTGCTTCAATAACCCTACTAGGCAGACTGTTCCACTCATCAACTACCCAATTTCGAAACCAATACTTTCCTATATCCTTTCTAAATCTAAAATTATCTAATTTGAACCCATTATTGCGGGTTCTCTCTTGGAGAGATATCCTCAAGACCTTATTTATATCCCCTTTGTTAATACCCATTTTCCACTTGTATACCTCGATCATGTCTCCCCTCATTCTACGTCTTACAAGTGAATGTAATTTAAGGGTCTTCAATCTTTCTTCATACGGAAGATTTCTAATGCTATGTATTTATTTAGTCATTCTACGCTGAATGTTTTCTAACGAATTAATATCCATTCTATAATATGGAGACCAGAACTGAGCTGCGTAATCTAGGTGAGGCCTTACTAACGATGTATAAAGCTGTAATATAACCTCTGGACTTCTGTTGCTTAGACTTTTTGATATAAATCCCAGTAATCTGTTTGCCTTATTACGTACGCTTAGGCATTGCTGTCTTGGTTTAAGGTTGCTGCTTACCATAACCCCCAAGTCCTTTTCGCAATCTGTATGGCTAAGTTCTACGTTATTTAACTTATAAGTGCTTGGGTTATGGACACTCCCGAGCTTCAGAACCTTGCATTTATCTACATTGAACTGCATCTGCCACTTTTCTGATCAGGAATTGAGTTTGTCTAAATCCTCCTGAAGTTCCCTGACATCTACGTTTGAATCAATTATCCTACCTATCTTCGTGTCGTCAGCGAATTTGCTCATATCACTAGTAATTCCCTCATCAAGGTCATTGATATAAATTATAAACAACAAAGGGCCTAAGATGATCCCTGTGGAACACCACTTGTTACAAGTCCCCACTCGGATTTAACCCCATTTATGCACACTCTCTGCTTCCTATTGGTGAGCCATGACTCGATCCATGACAGCACTTTTCCCCCAATGCCATGAGCTGCCACTTTCTTTAACAGTCTCTGGTGCGGTACTCTATCAAAAGCCTTACTAAAGTCTAAATAAACAATATCGAATTCTTTATCGTGATCAACGTTCTGGTGTAGTCGTGGTGTCATTATTTTGTAACCATGGTGTCATTCTGGTGTAGTCGGGGTGTCATTCTGGTGTAGTCGTAGTGTCATTCTGGTGTAGTCGTGGTGTCATTCTGGTGTAGTCGGGGTGTCATTCTGGTGTAGTCGTGGTGTCATTCTGGTGTAGTCGTAGTGTCATTCTGGTGTAGTCGTAGTGTCGTTCAGGTGTTGTTGTCGTGGTGACGTTCAGGTGTTGTTGCCGTGGTGTCGTTCAGGTGTTGTTGTCGTGGTGTCGTTCAGGTGTTGTTGCCGTGGTGTCGTTCAGGTGTTGTTGCCGTGGTGTCGTTCAGGTGTTGTTGTCGTGGTGTCGTTCAGGTGTTGTTGTCGTGGTGTCGTTCAGGTGTTGTTGTCGTGGTGTCGTTCAGGTGTTGTTGTCGTGGTGTCGTTCAGGTGTTGTTGTCGTGGTGTCGTTCAGGTGTTGTTGCCGTGGTGTCGTTCAGGTGTTGTTGTCGTGGTGTCGTTCAGGTGTTGTTGTCGTGGTGTCGTTCAGGTGTTGTTGTCGTGGTGTCGTTCAGGTGTTGTTGTCGTGGTGTCGTTCAGGTGTTGTTGTCGTGGTGTCGTTCAGGTGTTGTTGCCGTGGTGTCGTTCAGGTGTTGTTGCCGTGGTGTCGTTCAGGTGTTGTTGTCGTGGTGTCTTTCAGGTGTTGTTGTCGTGGTGTCGTTCAGGTGTTGTTGTCGTGGTGTCGTTCAGGTGTTGTTGTCGTGGTGTCGTTCAGGTGTTGTTGTCGTGGTGTCGTTCAGGTGTGGTTGTCGTGGTGTCGTTCAGGTGTTGTTGCCGTGGTGTCGTTCAGGTGTTGTTGTCGTGGTGTCGTTCAGGTGTTGTTGCCGTGGTGTCGTTCAGGTGTTGTTGCCGTGGTGTCGTTCAGGTGTTGTTGTCGTGGTGTCGTTCAGGTGTTGTTGCCGTGGTGTCGTTCAGGTGTTGTTGCCGTGGTGTCGTTCAGGTGTTGTTGTCGTGGTGTCGTTCAGGTGTTGTTGTCGTGGTGTCGTTCAGGTGTTGTTGTCGTGGTGTCGTTCAGGTGTTGTTGCCGTGGTGTCGTTCAGGTGTTGTTGTCGTGGTGTCGTTCAGGTGTTGTTGTCGTGGTGTCGTTCAGGTGTTGCTGCCGTGGTGTCGTTCAGGTGTTGTTGCCGTGGTGTCGTTCAGGTGTTGTTGATGTGGTGTCGTTCAGGTGTTGTTGCCGTGGTGTCATTCAGGTGTTGTTGCCGTGGTGTCGTTCAGGTGTTGTTGTCGTGGTGTCGTTCAGGTGTTGTTGCCGTGCAACAGAAATCCAAAAGTAATTTTACAGCTCAATACATCACTGGTCAGACCTCATTTGGATTATGCAGCTCAGTTTTGGTCTCCTTACTACAGGATGGATATAGATTCATTGGAGAACATACAAAGAAGAATGACTAAAATGATTTACAGTATAAGAAATCTCCCGTATGAAGATATACTTAGAGCGTTGAATCTCCACTCTCTGGAGAGACGTAGAATGAGGGGAGATATCATCGAGGTGTACAAGATATTAATAAAATACTGAGGATATCGAACCAAGTAAGAACCAGAAATAACGGATTTAAATTGGATAAATTTAGATTTAGAAAGGACATAGACAAGTACTGGTTTTCGAACAGAGTTGTAGATGCGTGGAACAATCTTCCGAGTACTGTGATAGAGGCTAGGACCTTGGGTGGCTTTAAAAAGAGATTGGACAAATATATGAGTGGGAGGGGCTGGGTTTGATTGGTGTCGTGAGTACGGGAATAAATTCTTATTTAGTGGTGGATTTGATAAGGACATGCCTTGTATGGGCCAGTAGGCCTTCTGCAGTGTTCCTCCATTCTTATGTTCTTATGTTGTTGTCGTGGTGTCGTTCAGGTATTGTGGTGTCGTTCAGGTGTTGTGGTGTCGTTCAGGTGTTGTTGTGGTGTCGTTCAGGTGTCGTGGTGTCGTCCAGGTGTTGTTGTCGTGGTGTCGTTCAGGTGTTGTCGTGGTGTTTGCCACTCGCTAAAACTTTTCTTCTCCTCATCAAAATTTGTGGACAATGGCTGGCCGAGTCTTTCACTTGGTCGGCGCGCTCACTGCTTTACCACTGCCTCTAACTTTTCATCTATAAATAGTTTTCAATTTTTTTGTATTTTTGTTTTTTATATTAGTTTCCCCTTCTTTGTGTTAGTTTTTTAATAATAATTTTTATAATAATAGTGTGCTGTT
Source organism: Cherax destructor (assembly GCA_009830355.1). Lineage (NCBI taxonomy): Eukaryota > Metazoa > Arthropoda > Malacostraca > Decapoda > Parastacidae > Cherax > Cherax destructor. The sequence continues at coordinate 63,242 of WNWK01005414.1, forward strand.
AATTTCCAAGATATCTATAAGTAAAAATTAACACATAAGCAGTATAATGTGTTATTTTATTGACAACGTTTCGCCCACACAGTGGGCGAAAGTATGGGCCTAGTATGGGCCAACAGGCCTGCTGCAGTGTTCCTCCTTTCTTATGTTCTTATGTCACAAACAGATCTACCTGGGTGAAAGGTACGTGAGTATTTATAGGATAGAGTCAGGTAGAGAATGCTGGGTAGGTTGAACCTGAACCTGCATGTGACAATCTTCCGAGTAGAGTGATAGAGTCTAGAACCTTGGGTAGCTTTAAAAAGAGATTGGACAAGTATATGAGTAGACCTTCTGCAGTGTTTCTCCATTCTTATGTTCATATGTGGGATATCGATGAAGAAGTTTCTTGGCAAGGGGTTCAGCTATGTTGTTCTGGTTGAACAACGGCTTCTACAACATAGCTGAACCCCTTGCTAAGAAACTTCTTCATCGCTATCCCACATAATAACATAAGAATGGAGGAACACTGCAGATGGTCTACTCTTTTACTTGTCCAATCTCTTTTTAAAACGAATTCTTCAACACTTGTCCAACCTTTGGACGAAGACCTACTTCGACTAGTGGATGGTACCACTATGACCCCGCCTCCTCCTGCTTCACCTCACCTGACTACAGTATATAAGCCACCTCTACGGACATATGCAGTACTTTCTACAAGATTGATGGAGTGAACACATCGACTCCAGGCCGAGGGACTGATTACCTCAAAACTCCTACTCTCCTTACACCTTTCTACTTTGTATTGGACTGATGAAGCCACTGTGTGGCGAAACGTTTCCTCAATAAAGATACCCAAATGTTGCATATGTGTCTAATTTATAACTTGTCGGTTCTCTGAACCATTCATCTAAACCCTACTAGGCAGACTGTTCCACTCATCAACTACCCTATTTCCAAACCAATACTTTCCTATATCCTTTCTAAATCTAAACTTATCTAACTTGAATCCATTATTGCGGGTTCTCTCTTGGAGAGATATCCTCAAGATCTTATTTATATCCCCTTTGTTAATACCCATTTTCCACTTGTATACCTCGATCATGTCTCCCCTCATTCATTCCATATATATTTTCATTGTGTCGGTATTTTATACCATTTAATTCCATGTATACCCCTGCAGAGGATTGAAGCTTGTCCTGTCTATTACTGGTAATGTCCTTGATGGTGGTGGATGTAGAGGTAGACACTTGGAATGAGGTATTGGAAAAGATGTTGGAAACGTGTTTGGCAATGGAGTTGGTGGGGAGGACTATGTATCTCCTCTTGGCAGTGCCTTCTCTGGGTGTGTTGAAGATGTTTAATGCCCGTCGTCTGCAGTCTCTAATGAAGTGACGAGGATAGTGAAGTTTAGAAAATACTTGTTCAATTAGTGAGCATTCTTCCTCAAGGAACTCACTGCTGCAGATTCTGAGTGCGTGTGGAGAAGATGGTGTTGGTTGGTAGGTTTTCAATAGACTTTAAAATGAAGTTCATGGTCAGCTTTGCACTCAGAATCTGCAGCAGTGAGTTCCTTGAGGAAGAAAGCTCACTAATTGAACAAGTATTTTCTTTGAGGGGTCAACGGTGATGACTCCAGTGTTTCTTCAAGGCCACAGTCACACCGACAAAATTTATGTGACTAACTACCCAGTTCTGAAGTCTGTAATTTTCCCTGCGGTGCTCTCCAGTTTCTCCCAGTGGTGTGTTTTGCCTAGTCAGTTTTGCTTACTGTACATTGCTGTGATACGCGGGGTTGATAATGTAATTTTCTATTTGTAATAATTAATATGTACAATAATTTTTTGCACTGTTTCTGGAGACTTTGTTTATATAATTTTTATGAAGTGCCTATTTCATATTTGAAAGTAGAGATGTGTCATAATGGATACTAATGCTGTTTACAGAAAGAGTTTCTCAATTTAAAATAATCATGTAATTAATGTGGAGACTGTTTATATAAAGTGCATGCTTTATTTTTGCAAGCAGAGTTGTGTAATAAGGAACACTATTGTGGTTTAAAGAGAGACTTTCTCAATTTATAATTTTTGTATTGATGTAAATTAGTTTACTTATATATAATTATTGTGTATACTTTTTACATAACTAATGTGTACAGAGGTAACCCAGTCAGCTGTATTTCTTTATGTGTCATATATAGTAAAATGCATCAATGTATGTGTTTGGCCAACAATGAGTTATAATGGTGCTTTTTCTTAGTTTATGTTTAAAGTACAACTATAAAGCATGACTGTGGGCTTTTTCTGGCATAAAACCTGATCACTTTTACGTTAAACGATTTTCACGCTTCTGCGGATTAGCAATGCTCATTGTAGGGATACAATTTAAGGTGATAAATGTTCATTTTATTTTTCTATGTAAAAGAAAAATATACGAAGGCAGTGCTTGGTGCAGCGTTCTTAATTGTGTTTCTCCAGACCTAAGGTTAATTTCCTTTTTTTTCCCCCCTTGACTATCTGCAGTCGAGTGGTTATAGCTAGCTGAGTGTGACTGGTGGTCTAGGGGAGGGGGTATTACATAGGGTATTGTAGAAAATATATGTATAAAAAACGCTCCATATATAATGTCAGTTTTTCGGGATTTGTTCGGAAACCAGACGCGTATTAGTCCTGAAGAGTAGCCAGGAGCAGGTGAGGTGTTTTCGAGTCAGTACGAGACAGGAGAGGTGTTTTTGAGTCAGTAAGGGAAGTGCAGTTGCTGGTGCAAGATGTCATAAGACGTCACAGTTTGGTGTTTGTGTGAGAAGGGATAATGATTTTGGTTAAGTTTAGGCCATAAGTTATTTTATTGGTGCTCTCGTGTTTATCTGTAAGGCCCTAGTATGAGGAGAAACCTGCTTACGTTCTGGGAGAGTACTGGTGTAGTGCTGTGCCTGAGGCCGGCACGAGGGGGTGTCGTGGAGCCTCCCTGTTTATAAATGTTTATGTTTTTTAGCCACTAATAAGAGTGTGCTAGTGAGCTGTTGTGAGTACTGGGTAAAAGTGTACTGGTTTTGGTAATTTTTGTATGTAGTGGGTAGGTTGTATGTAGTATATGTATGTTTACTATTAATATAGTTATATTTTTGTACATTTAGTTTTTGTGTCCTTCCTTATAATAAATATAAGTATTGACCATTTAATTAACACTTAACTGTGAAGGAACAAGCTTGGCCCTAGGTTGGTTTATGTGGTTTAAATAGTTTACATGCCCTTAGACAGGCTGTTTACCCTAGGTGCCAGTATTTATTTTTATGTAACGTAGTAAATGCGTTACACTGTTGACACAACTATTGAATGTGTATTTACATGTATATTACTGGCACTGCCTGCTGCATGTGAGGAGTCTTCAACTACCTTTCAGTTCATCAGAGATACGACACTACACCTACGTACACTACACCTACGTACACTACACCTACGTACACTACACCTACTTACACTACATCTACGTACACTACACCTACGTACACTACAACTACGTACACTACACCTACGTACACTACACCTACGTACACTACACCTACGTACACTACACCTACGTACACTACACCTACGTACACTGCACCTACGTACACTGCACCTACGTACACTACACCTACGTGCGGAATCATAGGCAAGCAACCCAGTTATCTGGAAATGGGATGGCAGGTTTCCTGGACTGGATTCAATTAATGACTTTATTGGATAATTAAGTAATCAGTCATACATCTACACATACATCCTCTATTCTACACAAGAGTTTACTTTAATCTCTATTTTTTCTGGATTATTCTTGTCTGATGGTGAAAAGGTTACATGCATCTGTAATGACCCTAGTGTAGTCGATAGGCTTGAAATCCCATTAATCAACCATATTACTCCAACACTCCAACACTCTCGAGGCCCGATCAGGGGGTTACGGCCTGATCAATCAGGCAGCTGGTGCCAGCACAACAACGCAGGCCAACGTGGTCATCACATAAGCTGATCAGCAACTGCCTCTTGGAGCTCACGTCAAGTTCTCTCTTAAAGACATGTAGGTGTCTCCTGGTAATTCCTCTTATATGAGAAGGGAGGATATTAAACAGGTGCTTTTAAAGCTCACTTGCGTCACACCTTAGTTCTCCCCTTTTTATCTGTTGTTTCCCCTCTCCTCTCTCCAAGCTTCCACTTCTTTCACACATCATTTTCCCGGACGAGCCGACTTTTCTTTGAGTGTCAAGAGCTCCATCCCAACCTCGACAACGCTTTGTGAATACAACACGCCACTAACAAGTGTTTCAGTGTATGTTGTAGAAATAGCTGAGGTCGAAGTGAAGTCCCTGAGACACCTAAAAGTAGCATAAATACCTCCTCATCACAAATGAATTAACAACTACGTGTCCGTGCTGCTACTACGGACAAGTGGCATGTCCGTGCTGCTACTACGGACAAGTGGCATGTCCGTGCTACTACTACGGACAAGTGGCATGTCCGTGCTGCTACTACGGACAAGTGGCACTAATCTCACACATCATAAAAGTCTGTGAAAGGATCCTAAGAAGGCAATCAGCTGGTTTTATGAGACTGTTTGAGCTACATGACTCAAATAAACTTTTTTATTTTGAGCATGAAGATCCCATCTCACAGATGTTAGACAAAGAAGAATGAAGTTACAATGCCGTGGCTGAACCTATTTATAATTTTCCCACAATTCGCAGAGAATTTTGCGTTTCTTATGCACTTTATACAAATACAATTTTATAATGAAACGAAACGTCGTCTAATGTTACCTCCCTAGATTGTGGGTTAGTTTTGAATTTTAGGCAATTGTGATAAAATCACAGTCGTTAGAGTGAAAACTGGTAAAATATCTAGAGACATAATAGGTAAAATAGAGAAGTCATTATTAATAGTTATAGCAAATATGTTAAGGTGATAGTACTCACATTCACGTACAGTCTGTGTACTGTCGAAAGGTAATTTCCACAAAGGCACAGATCTGGAACCATAAATTTTCCGACAACGTTTCGACCATTTAGTAGACTTTATCAAAACAAACAGATCTGGATTTGCGCTTCTTCCAATGTGTCGGATTTTTATATAACATTGTTCTTCAGGTACAGAAAAGAACACAAACCACAGCTTCGTATCCTCTTTTGCAGAATATACCAAAACAAGTGTGAAAGTTACCGCCTTAGAAGACACTGAAAAAGTGTCTTAAGCAAGAAGCAATGTTGTCTAATTTTGAAAATGGTAGACCGGTAAGCCAGTGGAAGGACTCGGCCACATGACTGAAAGCTCCATTGGAGACTCACTATCATTAACACCTTCATCAAAAGGCATATGTCCTGTTTCCTAACAAATTTTACCTATGCACTGAAAGGGGGTTCGAACCCATGGTAATCAGACATCAACCATACCTTCCACTGGGAAAAGAAAAAAAATGATATTTTTTCTATTGTTTTATGATGGATTAATGTTGATATAAAATTAGGGGACACCATTTATTAAGACTTCCGCCCCTGAGGTGAGCGAGGCAGTACACAGTGTACACTAATGTAAACAGACATTTACCCTAACACCAGTTTTCAGCCAGTAAGATAATAAAACACTTTTTTGTTTACTTTCTTATCTACATCTCCTTCCTGCTCATTAACTCTATTTTTGTTCCGTTTCTTTTTGTTCCCAAGTTTGCCAATTAATTTTGCAGTGAAGTAATTTCAGGGAAGTCAGTGGGAGCGTCGCGAGGCCCCACAACTGTGTCTGAAGAATTGGTAAAATATCTCTCTTTCTGCAACCTCCACCCTTCCACCTCTTCCTCATCCCACCGCCCCTTATAAAAAGGTCGTACCTGTGAAAGGAACCAGGGAAGAGGAGGCTCATTGATGCCGGTGAATGGCTCTTTAACCATATATATATATCGTGCCGAATAGGTAAAACTTGCTATTTTGGCTTAAATAGCAACGCTCATCTTGCCATATAAGTCAAGCGAAAATTTGTGTATGCAATAATTTCGCAAAAATCATTCTGAACCTAACGAAAAAAATATATTTCATTGTGTTTGTTTATTATTAAATTATTGTAAACGTATCAAAAATATATTTAGTTGGATTAGGCTAAATTAAATTATAATAAGGTTAGGTAAGTTTTGTAAGATTCTTTTGGTGCAAAATTATTTTTTTTTAGATTAACATAAATAAAAAAAAATATATCTTCAAACGTATAAGAGCAAATTTTAGAAAGGACTTAACTTTAGATGAGTTCTTGTGGTTGTTTTGAAAATTGAGATATCACCTGTTTACTGTGATCTTATCGCGAATATATATATATATATATATATATATATATATATATATATATATATATATATAAAATAATATAATATATAAAATATAATATAAATATATATATAATATGTATATATATATACGTATATAAATATATATGTATATATATACGTTTTTATATATATATATATATATATATATATATATATATATATATATATATATATATATATATATTGTATATATATATATATATATATATATATATATATATATATATATATATATATATATATATATATATATATGTCGTGCCGATTAGGTAAAACTTGGGATTTTGGCTTAAATAGCAACTCTCACCTTGCCATATAAGACAAGTGAAAATTTGTGTATGCAATAATTTCGCCAAAATCATTCTGAACACAACGAAAAAAATATATTTCATTGTGTTTGTTTACTATTAAATTAATGTTAACGTATCTAAAATATATTTAGTTGGGTTAGGCTAAATTAAATTGCGCTTGTTGTAATAAGGTTAGGTAGGTTTTCAAAGTTTCTCTTTGTACAAATTATAAATTCTTACATAAACATAAATGAAAAAAATATATCTTTAAACGTATAAGAGAAAATTTTAGAAAGGATTTAATTTTAGATGAGTTCTTGCTAATTGACCAGTTTTACCTAATCGGCACGACATATATATATATATATATATATATATATATATATTCGCGATAAGATCACAGTAAACAGGTGATATCTCAATTTGCAAGACAACCACTATGAAAAAAATAGAGAAATTCCAAGCGCTTTCGTGACTACTCACATTATCAAGGAACTATAAAACACAAAACATCAACAAGAAGGCTTATAAAGGGGCAAGACTACACCTCACAATCACATCATAATAACAAAGACTACACCTCACAATCACATCATAATAACAAAGACCGCACCTCACAGTAGCGTGAACGCACCAGACTCTGTGAAGCGCACCTTAAACTCTACCCATGCATTAAGATTTATCTAAATGTATCATTAAATTCTTCCCAAATTTTATTAATTATAAATGAATCCAATTTATATAAACCAAAAGAAATATTCATATTTTCAAAACTGCTTTTTATGAAACATGATTCTATTATATTTCTGTCAACCATGGACTTGCTTGATACAACTTTCTCAGCATTTTGAAAATCAATTGGATGGTTAAAATCTCTTACATGAATAAATATAGCATTAGAATCTTGTCCGGTTCTAATGCTATATTTATGTTGTTTTAATCTAAGTTCAAGACTTTAAATAGTTCGCATATTTTACAAGGAATCTTATAGACACATCCGTCAACATTTTGTGGGGAAATGTTTCATCAAAAGTTTTTTTACTGTATCAAGATTTTTAAATACAACTTTAATATTAAAAGTCTTAAGAAGGGAAGACATATCAACCAAGTTTTCATGGTAATGGAGAACCAACATATTTTTAGTTGAATAAGGTTGGTTGTCCCTTTTTGGTTTGTAAAACAATATTTCTAGCTATTTTAAATTATTTATCAATTACGTTTCTTGGGTATTTTAGATCATTAGCTATTTCATAAATTTTGGAGAGTTCTTCATCTATGAACTCTGGACTACAAATACGTAAAGCTCTCAAAAACATTGATGAGAAAACCGACACTTTAACTCTATCTTGATGTGAAGAATAATAGTGTACATAGGAACAGTTATTAGTAGGTTTTCTGTAAATTTAAAATTTTAAATCATTGTTACCCTTAATAATTAAAACATCTAGGAAAGGCAATGAGTTATTTATCTCGAACTCAACATTAAAATTTATAGAATGAGCTAAGCTATTTAATTTAACAAGGAAATGGTTTGTCTTCATTCTTAGGCATAAGGCACAAAATATCATCAACATATATATACCACTTAGCTCTATTAGGAAGGATTGTGTTAAGCAATCTTGTTTCGAAAAATTCCATATATAAATTACTAAGAACAGGTGAAAGAGGATTTCCCATTGCCATACCAAATTTCTGAGTGTAAAACGCGTCATTAAATACAAATTTTGAATCGACAATACAAAGCTTAATAAGTTTAATGATAGTAGGAACTGGCAATGGTAAATCGTAATTAACAAGTTCTTCAGATAAGAAACTTAGTAAATCATCAACTGGAACTTTTGTAAACAAGGAAGTAACATCAAAACTAACCATATTGAAATCATTTAAGTCAGTCTAGGTGGTTAATTTATCAACTAAATCTAAGTGTTTTTAACATTAAAATTATAATTTTTTCCAACAATTGGGCTCAAAATATCAACAAACCGTTTAGATAGTTTATAAGAAACTGAACCTATGGAGCTATTAATTGGTCTAACTGGATTACCTGGTTTGTGCATTTTTATTAATCCATACATATAAGGTAAAGATGGATTAGTGGAAGTAATTTTTTAATTAATTCATCTTTTCTGTTAACAGCAGTTTCAATTTAAAACAAAATATTCCCAATTTTCCTCAAAGATTCTTTAAGTCTTATGATACACTTATTAATAATAAAAAAATTGCGTGCCCTTCTAAAGCAATAGTAATTTTGAAAGAAACCGATTACCAAGATAAAAATGAATAATCTAGATGATACTGAAACCTATTCTAGACTTAGAAAGAATCCCTTAGAAACTGTTAACAGCAATTTCAATAAAAAAAATAAAACATCTACTGAAAGGCAAAGATGAATTAATCAGGTGCGCTTCGCAGAGTCTGGTGCTGTCACGCGACTGTGAGGTGCGGTCTTTGTTATGGTGACGTGATTGTGAGGTGTAGTCTTGCCCCTTTATATGCCTTCTTGTTGATGTTTTGTGTTTTATAGTCCCTTGATAATGTAAGAAGTCACGAGAGCGCTTGGAATTTCGCTATATTTTCATAGTGGTTGTTTTGCATATATATATATATATATATATATATATATATACCATTTAGAGTTGAATACCTAATTATGTCGCTGATTAATGTATGCCAAAGGGTTAAAAGAACGTAGATGTAAAAATAAATAATACTAGTATATTCTCAGGAGGCGCTAAACCAGAGAGGTCATATAGCGACTGGGAGACTTTGAGGTAATTACGTTTGATCAGAGGAAGGGTATGGGTAGCTCCAACTCCTTGCATCACAATCCTTCACTTGCATTGAAGCATTTCCTTGCTTGGTTGTTTGGCCAGTTGGGTTTAAAGCCTTTCGACTATACTAGGGCCACTGAGGCTGCTTGCTTGTTATGTATTCAGCACCAGTCAGGAATACTTCACTCCCTAAAATAGGTGAGGTTAGGTAAGGTTCGTCAGGAAACAGGACAAGTGTTTCCTGACGCGGGTCTTAGTCAGATGATGACCCCCCCGTTGGAGCTTTTGGTCATCTTACCGAGGCCTTCCGCTGGCTTACCGGTCCACCCCTTTAAAAATAGGGATTAGAGGAAACTCTCGGTGTATATACAGAGAGAGAGACATACACCTCTCTGCACATTTATCATGGCGTGGCATTAATAAGAGTGTAATCGATAACCTTTAAACTTTGAGAGCTAATCTAGTTTTTTATCATATATATAACGCGGACAGTGAAGCCACCTAATGGGAATTAAATATTAAAGGCAACAGCAGCAGAGAAAATGGAGGAGACTACCAGATCTTCATCATAAGTTAATATAGCAGACAACTTCTCAAAAGATAGGAAACAAGAAACTCTCTCGGAAAATGAGAAGATGCTGAGAAAATGAGATGTATTGTCCCTTAGAAAATGGGAAGTTAGATGCACAAAATCCCACATGGAATATACAGTAAACTACAAAAAATGGGAAACTGCAATTCATGTACAGATGATGGATAACTGCATAAGAAGCGCAGACAACGTGAGACTGCAAAATCAATAAAGAAAATGGGACATTGCAGAACCTGCACAGAAAATGAAGCACCTGACCAGAACTTGACTTAGGAAGATAATAACAAGCGGACGCCGGGGCTCAGAACAGACAATTCACCACACTATATACTACGGAGGACACAAAGGCAGTAAATGGTGGTGGTAAGTGTTAATATCAAGAGACATTAGCATATCTGATACCCAAACTGCCCCGCAAGCTTGCACAAATTTGCTGAATAGCGTATGTAGATAATCTGATTTTGGCCAGCATGGCTAGTAATGGTGATGTGTGTGTGTGTGTCGTGCCGAATAGGTAAAACTTGCAATTTTGGCTTAAATAGCAACGTTCTTGCCGATAAGACAAGCGAAAATTTGTGTATGCAATAATTTCGCAAAAATCATTCTGAACTTAACGAAAAAAAAGTATTTTATTGTGTTTGATTATTATTAAATTATTGCAAACTTATCTAAAATATATTTAGTTGGTCTTAGATATGGTCTTAGATGCACTGGAAAACAAATAGAATGCAGATGTAGTATACACAGATTTTGCAAAAGCCTTTGACAAGTGTGATCATGGTGTAACAGCACATAAAATGCCTGCTAAAGGGAAAACTGGCAAAGTAGGCAAATGGATCTTCAACTTTCTTACCAATCGAACACAAAGAGTAGTGGTAAACAGAGTTAAATCGGATGCTGCCATAGTGAAGAGCTCTGTCCCACAAGGCACAGTACTCGCACCTATCCTGTTCCTCATTCTCATAGGATCTGCATGAGAGTGTCATCCATTGAGGACACGGCAAATCTCCAAGAAGATATAAACCAAGTTTTCCAATGGGCAACGGAGAACAATATGAAGTTTAATGAAGACAAATTCCAACTACTCCGTTATCTAAAACTGGAGGAAATAATAGCTAGAACTGAGTATACTACAAACTCTAATCATACAATAGAGCGGAAAAGTAATGTGAAGGACCTGGGAGTGGTAATGTCCGAAGATCTCACCTTCAAGGACCACAACAATGCCACTATCACATCTGCGAGGAAACTGATAGGATGGATAATGAGAACATTCAAGACAAGAGATGCCAAGCCAATGATGATCCTTTTTAAATCACTTGTTCTCTCTAGGCTGGAATACTGCTGTACATTAACATTCCCATTCAAGGCAGGTGAAATTGCAGATCTAGAGAATGTACAGAGAACCTTTACTGCACGTATAAGTTCCATCAAACACCTTAACTACTGGGAACGCCTGGAAGCACTAAACTTATATTCACTGGAGCGCAGGCGAGAGAGATATATCATAATCTACACCTGGAAGATTCTGGAAGGCCTGGTCCCTAATATGCACACACAAATCACTCCATACGAAAGCAAAAGACTTGGCAGATGGTGCAACGTACCCCCAGTGAAAAGTAGGGGCACCACTGGTACACTAAGAGAAAACACAAGAAGTGTCAGGGGGCCCAAGACTGTTCAACAGCCTCCCACCAACCATAAGGGGCATTACCAGTAGACCCCTGGTTGTCTTCAAGAAGAAGCTTTACATATACCTAAAGTCAGTGCCAGATCAGCCGGGCTGTGGTTGGTACATTGGACTACGTGCAGCCAGCAGTAACAGCCTCGTTGATCAGGCCCTGATCCACCAGAAGGCCTGGTCATAGACCGGGCCGCGGGGACGTTGATCCCCGGAATGCCCTCCAGGTAGACTCCAGGTAGTAGGCTAAATTAAACTGAGCTTGTTATAATAAGGTTAGGTAAGTTTTCTAAGGTTCTTTTGGTACAAAATTATTATTTTTTACATTAACATAAATAAAAAAAATATATCTTTAAATGTATAAGATAAATTTTTAGAAGGGACTTAATTTTAAATGACTTCTTGCTAAATTACTAATTTTACCTATTCGGCACGACACACACACACACACACAAAATATATATATATATATATATATATATATATATATATATATATATATATATATATATATATATATATATATATATATATATATATATGGATGGTTGGAGCCACTATGCAACCCTGGAAGGATGGTAAGAAGATTGCCTGGGACTACAGCTATACCGCAACATTGCCAAGCACCTACTTGCCATACTCCATAGCTGAAGGGGGTGGAGCTGCCAGCCACAGGGAGACCCAGAAGACCCACAAATGTGAAGGCTCCAAGGGTCGGAGACCCTTGGAGCATGGGGCAAGTGTGCTCTGAAGTTCCCCAAAGAGCTGGGGGAAAAACTCATCATAGAAACCAAGGATCACAGGGCGTCCAGCTTCCTCTTTCAGAGACTCAGTGCTGCTATCCAGAAGGAAAATGTCTGCAGCATTCTGGGCACGCGGCCCACCGCCGGGGAGCCAGACAAAGTATTCGAGTTGTAGCTCTGAGAAAATGTCTATGTTGTTCTTCTCCCTATTGTATTCTTGTCAATGTATTTTGTCAATGTATTTTGTCTTTAAATAAAGTCTATATAAAATATAGGGGTGGTAGGAGAAGACAATTTTCAAAAACCTTCAGGGAGAACCTTGAGTTTTCCCTGAAGCAAGATCAGTCTTGTCTCTGAGGATGAGGATCCCCAAGACAGTTCCAGAGGTGGTACTCCCTTTATATATATATATATATATATATATATATATATATATATATATATATATATATATATATATATATATATATATATATATATATCTTGAGGGAAGAAGTAAAGTAGCACAATATAGCAGCACAATGCTTTAGTTACAATATCGACAATCCCACAGTAAAATAATCACTCTCTCAATAAATAATTTTCAATTACAATTAATAACGCATTCCTTTTATTTACTACAGTACAACTAACTTAACTTTTCTTTTCTTTCCAGGTAAGCGTCCTGTCTTCCTTTGCTGGGTTGGTCGAATGGTAACTTACATTATTTCTACATCTATTGTACAAGCAATATCGTATAATGTTGAGTGATTAATAAATGGTAGTGCTAATGATGTGCCATAAATGACAGTGTCAATGATGTGTATTTGATGATGTATTTGTTTTTGGGTTTTATGGCGTGTTCAGTTACTTCTTACTGAATAAATATATTTGTTTACTTGCATATTTTACAAATGCAGTCGCTCCCCGTTTTCTAGACTTCTCTGTAATCGAAAATCAATACGGGAAACTCCACCCACTCTACTTATCCTTCATGTAAGCAATAACCACTAAATCTGAGGCTCCACCCACTATAACTATCACTCATGCTAGCAGTAATCACTATGTCTAAAGATCCTGCCACTGTATTTATTCATGCAGGTAGCCGCCCCCACCACGTTCGTAACTCCTCCCCAAGAGAACGTATTAATTAAGTCAACTAGGCAATATATAAATTTTTTTTATTATTTTTTATTAACACATCGGCCGATTCCCACCAAGGCAGGGTGGCCCGAAAAAGAAACTTTCATCACCATTCACTCCATCACTGTCTTGTCAAAGGCGTGCTTACACTACAGTTATAAAACTGCAACATTAACACCCCTCTTTCGGAATGCAGACACTGTACTTCCCATCTCCAGGACTCAAGTCCGGCCTGCCGGTTTCCCTGAATCCTTTCATAAATGTTACTTTGTTCACACTCCAACAGCACGTCAAGTACTAAAAATCATTTGTCTCCATTCACTCTTATCAAATACGGTCACATAAAACCTCCTTTACCTACTCCCTCCAAGCTTTCCCTCCAGGTAGACTCCAGGCAGACTACAGATTTATACACTCGAAGTCATTCTATTTTGTTCAACACTCTCTACATGTCCGAACAACCTCAACAAACCTCTGGATAATAGTTTTGGTAATCCCGCACCTTCTCCTAATTTACAAACTACGAATTCTCTGCATTATATTCACACCACACATTGACCTCAGACATGACATCTCCACTGCCTCCAGCCTTCTCCTTGTTGCAACATTCACCACCCATGCTTCACACCCATATAAGAGTGTTGGTGTAACTATACTCTCACAGATTCCCCTCTTTACTTCCACGGACAAAGATCTTTGTCTCCACAGACTCCTAAGTGCACCACTTACCCTTTTCCCCTCATCAATTCTGTGATTCACCTCATCCTTCATAGACCCATCTGCTGACACATCTACTCCTAAATATCTGAATACATTCACCTCCTCCATACTCTCTCCCTCCAATCTGATATCCAATGTTTCATCACCCAATCATTTTGTTATCCTCGTCACCTTACTCTTTCCTATATTCACTTTTAATTTTCTTCTTTTACATAACCTACCAAACTCATCCACCAACCTCTGCAACTTCTCTTCAGAGTCTTCCCAAAGCACAGTGTCATCAGCAAAGAGCAACTGTGACAACTCCCACTTTGTGTTAGATTCTTTATCTTTTAACCCCACACCTTTTGCCAAGACCCGTACATTCACTTATTTTACAACCCCATCCATAAATATATTGAACAACCACGGTGACATCACACATCCTTGTCTAAAGCCTACTTTTACTGGGAAATAAGCTCCCTCTCTCCTACATACTCTAACCTGAGTCTCACTATCCTCGTAAAAACTCTTCACTGCATATATATATATATATATATATATATATATATATATATATATATATATATATGTCGTGCCGATTAGGTAAAACTTGCGATTTTGGCTTAAATAGCAACGCTCACCTTGCCATATAAGACAAGTGAAAATTTGTGTATGCAATAATTTCGCCAAAATCATTCTGAACATAACGAAAAATATATATTTCATTGTGTTTATTTATTAATAAATTAATGTTAACGTATCTAAAATATATTTAGTTGGGTTAGGCTAAATTAAATTGCGCTTGTTGTAATAAGGTTAGGTAGGTTTTCAAAGTTTCTCTTGGTACAAAATTATAAATTCTTACATTAACATGAAAAAAATATATATTTAAACGTATAAGAGAAAATTTTAGAAAGGACTTAATTTTAGATGAGTTCTTGCTAATTGACCAGTTTTACCTAATCGGCACGACATATATATATATATATATATATATATATATATATATATATATATATATATATATATATATTATTGCCTGCCTGTCCTCTTTATCACTTTAAAAGAGGTCGAGGTGCAATAATTCAATAGACTTATAACTATTTCATTTCTAGGGAAACAGGAACCACAAGTAAAATTTAGATGCCTTTTAATGTCATATTGTTTCTTAAGTTAGAAACATATCAATTATAAGTCATTTGCGAATCTCTGGTATCTTACAAGTGCAAGAATATATATACAGAACTATTTACGAGACCTTAAGGTATCACCACCATTCATACTTGCAAAGTTACTTAAGGTAACATCACGGGGTTCTTCAGACCACCTGTTAGTAATCAAGATAATTTAACAAGGGACGTAAGACACACGTTTGTCCCCTTCGAGCACCTTCTGTTGTATTCTCAAAGGAATAAGGTTTTGTTACAACAGAGTATCTCAAAGAGATGCACCTTTGGCTGAAGACCAGCTGCTACTGTTTGCTGTGTGGAGGGGTGACCTGACGTGAGGTAGGTCACGTGTCATTCTCAGAGGTTGCTCGGGATTGAACCAGAGACTGGTCGTTACTCAAGTGTTTTACAATACCCGCACTATTACTCCTAACCTATGACGTTAAGTCTAGTTGCAATACACATTAATTGAACATGATTCCTTTTAGTAAGACACTATGGCCCCAGATAATCTTATATAGTTGGACTTCCTTATTTTAGCTATTAATAAGGAAGTTTGCAATATGATATTAAGTGATATTTCGGAAGGTGACCAGGCCTAACAATATATATATATATATATATATATATATATATATATATATATATATATATATATATATATATATATATATATATATATATATATATATATATATATATATATATATTTTCAATAACTACACTGCACTAGCCAGGGTTCGAACCTATGATGCTTTGGCCCTCCTCATGGTGAGCATCATAGGTTCGAACCCTACTAGTGCAATATATTGATCAATACCACTCGTTCGTGGTTACAATAATATATATATATATATATATATATATATATATATATATATATATATATATATATATATATATATATATATATATATGTGTCGTGCCGATTAGGTAAAACTGGTCAATTAGCAAGAACTCATCTAAAATTAAGTCCTTTCTAAAACTTTCTCTTATACGTTTAAAGATATATTTTTTCATTTATGTTAATGTAAGAATTTATACTTTTGTACCAAGACAAACTTTGAAAACCTACCTAACCTTATTACAACAAGCGCAATTTAATTTAGCCTAACCCAACTAAATATATTTTAGATACGTTAACATTAATTTAATAATAAACAAACAAAATTAAATATATTTTTTCGTTATGTTCAGAATGATTTTGGCGAAATTATTGCATACACAAATTTTCACTTGTCTTATATGGCAAGGTGAGCATTGCTATTTAAGCCAAAATAGCAAGTTTTACCTAATCGGCACGACATATATATATATATATATATATATATATATATATATATATATATATATATATATATATATATATATATATATATATATATATATATATATATATATATATATATATATATATATATATAGAGGGAGGTACCACCTCTGGAACTGGAAAAATAAACTTAATTCAGGAAAAACTCGAGATTCTCCCTGGAGTGTGCCCAGAATGCTGCAGGCATTTCTTCTCTGGATCGCAACACTGAGTCTGAGAGAGAAGCTGGCCACTCTGAGATCCTTGGTTTCCGTGATGAGCTTTTTCACCCAGCTGTCTGAGGAACTTTAGAGCACACTTGCCCCATGCTCCAATGGTCTTCGACCCTACTGGGATGAAGTTATAGCGAAGGGGCAGGTCTACATATCTGCAGATCTTCTGGGTCTCCATTTAACTGGCGGCTCCACCCCCTTCAACTTCAGAGTATGGCAAATAGGTGTCTGTCAATGTGGCAGCACAGGTGTAGTCCCAGGCAATCTGCTTACCATCCTTCCAGGGTAGCATAGTGGCTCCATCTGGACGCTTGTGACTTCCATCAGACCTCTGCACTTAGGGTTCCCGTTGAGCTGGACAACGGGCTGTGGCGAGGCTTCTCTTTATGATGTCATTGATCTCCTTATGTCTAGCATACTTCCCTTCTGATGGATGACACAAGAGACTATGAAGTCCGAATTGATCAGCTGACGCCCTGCCGCAAAAACACCTATGTTCGGTGAGTATGGGGGCGGGTGAGTCGGGTGCCCAGGAAGAGTTGGGAACAACTAAAAGGAAATTTCCTGAATATGGTGCCTTCACCGCTAAAAGACGAGCTTTGTCCTTTCCTGAAGCGTTGTTGAACATTGTGTTGGCAATTTTTTCCATGATCGGTTTGTCCCAGTGGGACTGTTTGTGCTTTTTGGGAGGAGCTGGTCTGCTGGAGGAGTCTGCAAGTGTGTCCCACTGCGTGGCTGTTTCAGTGAACCAGGGGTCTTGAGCTCCACTGGAAGCCATGCAGGACAAAAATGCAGGTAAAGCTACTTGCGTTGCCTTGCGCACCCGTATACCTCCCAGTTCCAATGGGAGAGTTGCTTGATTTAATTGCTGATCTTCCAGTGACAGATTCAGTGCCCTTTTATATATATATATATATATATATATATATATATATATATATATATATATATATATATATATATATATATATATGTCGTGCCGATTAGGTAAAACTGGTCAATTAGCAAGAACTCATCTAAAACTAAGTCCTTTCTAAAATTTTGTCTTATACGTTTAAAGATATATTTTTTTCATTTATGTTAATGTAAAAATTTATAATTTTGTACCAAGAGAAACTTTGAAAACCTACCTAACCTTATTACAACAAGCGCAATTTAATTTAGCCTAACCCAACTAAATATATTTTAGATACGCTAACATTAATTTAATAATAAACAAACACAATGAAATATATTTTTTTCGCTATGTTCCGAATGATTTTGGCGAAACTATTGCATACACAAATATTCACTTGTCTTATATAGCAAGGTGAGCGTTGCTATTTAAGCCAAAATTGCCAGTTTTACCTAATCGGCACGACATATATATATATATATATGTCGTGCCGATAATAAACTGGTCAATTAACAGAACTCATCTAAAATTAAGTCCTTTCTAAAAATTTCTCTTATACGTTTAAAGATATATTTTTTCATTTATGTTAATGTAAGAATTTATAATTTTGTACCAAGAGAAACTTTGAAAACCTACCTAACCTTATTACAACAATCGCAATTTAATTTAGCCTAACCCAACTAAATATATTTTAGATACGTTAACATTAATTTAATAATAAACAAACACAATGAAATATATTTTTTTCGTTATGTTCAGAATGATTTTGGCGAAATTATTGCATACACAAATTTTCACTTGTCTTATATGGCAAGGTGTGCGTTGCTATTTAAGCCAAATTCGCAAGTTTTACCTAATCTCTATCCAAAGGAGACTGGAACCTACGAACCTTGCAACAAGGTACACAGTGCTTTACCGACCGTACCACACTGGATAATACCTTGGCGCCCAGCTCACGCTAGAAGTTTTGATCCAAGGCAGCCAGCTTTCAGGCAGGTGGCATACAGCCTCATCCCCTGCATGCATCGACTAACTAGATGTTGCGATCCCTGAACAACATACAGTGGACCCTCGGTTAACGAATACCCCGGAAATCGTGCAATTATGTAAGTATAATTTTGTAAGTTCTTGTGGAAGTGTAGTTTTGGGGGTCTGAAATAGACTAACCTACATGACATTATTTCTTAAGGACGTAAATTCGTTCGGTAATGACACTTGAGCAGGCTTCTGCAATGAATTTTTTTCGTTAACCGAGGGTCCACTGTAATTGGGTTGAATGGTTGACGGACCATTTGGGTACTGCACGTCCAGTATTACTGGGCTGCAGCGCCCGGTGTGACGTCACCATAGTTTATGTCAGGGAGGGGAACCTGGCATAAAGGCAGTATGATCCACGACGACTGAGTAGCGTGGTATCTAGCCTGACTACTACTCATTCCTGCAGTATGATCCACGACTTGGGAGGAACGTGGTATCCCAACTTGGTCCACTACTGCAGTATGGTCTACATTACTGAGCTGTGGATGGCATCAGTGATTGTATCCCAGCTGGCCTTACTTGACTCAGTCTCCTTCCCAGCCTTGATGGACGCACCACATTACATTATGGCTCAGGTGACGGCCATTGAGTCGTGTGACACTGTTCAAAAGGAATTTACAGCGAAGGCGTTATGACACAGAAAAGTGTTTGAGAAGAAAGCGTGTTATGGCAAAAAGAAAAGGGTGTCCTGTGACACAGTAGAGCAGGTGTGTCAGGTGACACGGAGGGCGTCATGTGACAGAGAAGTGTCGTGTGACACTGGGAGAAAGTGTCATAACACAGAGACAAGGGTGTCTATGCAGACACGGAGACGAAGGCGTGTCAGGACGACAAGAAAGGTAGTGTCATATGGCACGTTGTTGGTGGGGTCATGACAACGTGGGTTGTCACTGAGTTGTGGTGTCTTGTGACACTGGTATGTTGTGGTGTCTAGTGTGACACCGGTATGTTGTGGTGTCTAGTGTGACACCAGTATGTTGTGTCTAGTGTGACACCGGTATGTGGTGTCTAGTATGACACCGGTATGTTGTGGTGTCTGGTGTGACACCGGTATGTGGTGTCTAGTGTGACACCGGTATGTGGTGTCTAGTGTGACACCGGTATGTTGTGGTGTCTAGTGTGACACCGGTATGTTGTGGTGTCTAGTGTGACACCAGTATGTTGTGTCTAGTGTGACACCGGTATGTGGTGTCTAGTATGACACCGGTATGTTGTGGTGTCTGGTGTGACACCGGTATGTGGTGTCTAGTGTGACACCGGTATGTGGTGTCTAGTGTGACACCGGTATGTTGTGGTGTCTTGTGTGACACCAGTATGTTGTGGTGTCTTGTGTGACACCGGTATGTTGTGGTGTCTTGTGTGACACCGGTATGTTGTGGTGTCTTGTGTGACACCGGTATGTTGTGGTGTCTTGTGTGACACCGGTATGTTGTGGTGTCTTGTGTGACACCGGTATGTTGTGGTGTCTTGTGTGACACCGGTATGTTGTGTTGTGTGACACCTGTAGGTTGTGTCTTTGTCTCATATGTCGTGTGACATTAAAGTCTAGTCGTGCAAACTTAACAATGCACATTGTTTAACTGACAGTACAAATATTACGCTTAATTTTATTGTACAAAGATCATGCTTTTATTTTATATGTTGTACAGAGATTGTACTATAGTTATATAAAGTTTTACTAGTAAAAGAAGTACATGTATATATTTTTATAAATTAATGTGTCAGTATTCTTTATACCCCGGACAAAAACCCTCTATTATTTTATTACGGTATTGCAGTGTTGGTTATGAGAGCAGATTCCCTTAGAATAACAGGCCGAGTAATCGGGTTTGCCATAGCTCTCGTAACTAATATTGTAATATTGTAATACTAGAGATTTTTACAATGCTAGGAATTCGCAAGAACAGGCGAAATATTCACAAACACTGATCTCTGGCCGAAGGAGACTCGAACTTACGAACCTTGCACCAAGGTATGCAGTGCTTTACCGACCGTACCACACTGGACAATACCTTGGCGCCTAGCAGGGGATGAGATGAAAAGCTGTATGCCACCTGCTTGAAAGCTGGCTGCCTTGGATCAAAACGTGTAGCGTGAGCAGGGCGCCAAGGTATTGCCCAGTGTGGTACATTCGGTAAAGCACAGGGAGGAGCACAAGATCGGCAAGTACAGGGACATAAGCCAACAGTATCAATTTGTCCCATTGGGATCAGAGACCTTGGGAGCATGGGGAAAAAATGCAACACGTTTCCTTAAAGAACTGGGTTCCAGACTCATCGACACGACCAGGGACTCAAGGGCAGCCACTTTCATTTTCCAGTGCCTCAGCGTGGCCATCCAGAGGGGAAATGCATGCTGCATGCTGGGCTCGCGTTCGGCTTCGGAGGAGCTGGAAGAGATTCATAATTTTTTATATATATTGTACCAATGTATTCATGTTCATGTTTGTGTTTTCTGTCAATGTGTGTATATATATATATTATATATATAATATATATATATATATATATATATATATATATATATATATATATATATTATATATATATATATATATATATATATATATATATATATATATATATATATATATATATATATATATATATATATATATATATAAGCTTTAATAAATATAGAAATATTGTAAAACCGCGGAGCAAGGAAGTCCTGTGTGATATCAGTCAGCGCTCCTAACTACTGAACCATAACCACTAACATAAGTTGACTAATCAATGCAGCGTAACTCAAGGCTCTAGAATAATTTGCAGGCCTTCATTTTATGTTTTTTTTTTTCAAGTCTTTTAATTGTTCTACTTTGCTGCTGGAGTACAACTGGTGTATAGTATTCTTATGCAAATCTTACAGGACATGGCAAAACACCTCATTGTTAATTATTAGATATCTGAAATCGTAAGGTTGCAGTCAAGAATGAACTGCTTTATCAGTGGTAATAAGATGTCCATTTTTTATATTGTATTTCATACTGTATTGTGAATATTAACTATAAGATGTCACTGTAAAATATGAAACGACTGATATTTATTTCAAGAGATGCAACAATGCTCAGTGAGGTATTACAAAGACCCATTGTGACCTTTGTAATCCTGTTTTATGTTCAACCTCTCACAGGATGAACATGGAGTGCACACTAAACTTAGCTTCTCATGCGGCACTACTAACTCTACACAGCCTAGGTAATATAAAAAAATGAAGAAAACATTTACCATCACTCATTCCCTAGTTGTGTTTAGTGAAGGATACAGCCGTGGTGTTCCAGCGCTGAGCCCCTGAACCACAGCATCCCAAGCTGGATTACAAAATGTAGCCACTGTTTTCAATACCCACGCTCAGTATCTTTGTCTGACCAGTGTACGAGACCCTAGCTCCGCCTGTGTCTCCATATCGGGTCAGTCAGAGACAGGAAACACTGCCTTTTCCTTATCTCCGTATCAGAAAAATCAGGGACGTGTAAAAGCCCCGTTACATCTCCTTATCGGATCAATCAGAAGAAAAGATGGCTGCTCCGTCCGTATCTCCAAGATGGCTGCTCCGTCCGTATCTCCAAGATGGCTGCTCCGTCCGTATCTCCTTAACGGACTAAAAGATATATGTTCATGAAATATCTTTTCGTCAGAAGAAACGAGATAAGCATCACAGGTGACTCAATCAAGGAGCCATTCAGATATATCAGATCACTGAGCCACTCAAATATCTCCCATCAACGAGCCACTCAGATTCCTCCCCACCATCGAGCCACTCAGATATCTCCCATCAACGAGTCTCTCGGATATCTTCATTCGGCGATCCACTCAGATATCTCCCACCAGCGAGCCACTCAGATATCTACCATCAACGAGCCATTCAGATATATCCCATCAACGAGCTACTCAGATATCTCCAACCATCGAGCCATTCAGAAATCTCCCATCATCGAATTACTCAGATATCTCCCATCATCGAGCCACTCAGATATCTCTTATCATCGAGCCACTCAGATATCTCCCATCATCGAACCACTCAGGTATCTCCCATCATCGAGCCACTCATATCTCCCATCATCGAGCCACTCATATCTCCCATCATCGAGCCACTCATATCTCCCATCATCGAGCCACTCAGATATCTCCCATCATCGAACCACTCAGGTATCTCCCATCATCGAGCCACTCATATCTCCCATCATCGAGCCACTCAGATATCTCCCATCATCGAGCCACTCAGATATCTCCCACCAATCACTAGGCTGGAAATAAAGCCAGGTTCTCCCCTCAATAATTTATGGAACAGACTTGAACAATAAATCCGCTTTAGTTGCATTACCAGAGAAATGAAACCCAGGCAGCGGGAACACCAAGATTCATGGTCTCAGACCAACTCTGACAGAGGCAACACCAAGATTCATGGTCTCAGACCATCCATGACAGAGGCAACGCCAAGATTCATGGTATCAGACTAACCCTGGCAGAGGCAACACCAAGATTCATAGTCTCAAACCAACCCTGACAAAGGCAACACCAAGGTTTATGGTCTCAGACCAACCCTGGCAGAGGCAACACCAAGATTCTTGGTCTTAAACCTATCCTGGCAGAGGCAACACCAAAATGCATGGTCTCAGACCAACCCTGACAGAGGCAACACCAAGATTCTTGATGAAATTAAGACACATGTGCAACATCTGGGTATCTTAATAGTAAACATTTCGCCATCCAGTGGCTTTATCAATACAAAATTCTAGGACTAATATAAAGAGAGTAGAACTATATACAAAATATGAGGTGGTCAGTCCCTCGGCCTTGGAGTTGGTGTGTTCAACACCTATTGATAAAGCCACTGGAGGGCGAAACGTTTACTATAAAGATACCCAGATGTTGCACATGTGTCTTAATTTCATCTTGTCGCTATTGTATACCATTCTTGTACAACCAAGATTCTTGGTCTCAGACCAACCCTGGCAGAGACAACACCAAGATTCTTGGTCTCAGACCAACCCTGGCAGAGGCAACACCAAGATGCTTGGTCTCAGACTAACCCTGACAAAGGAAACACCAAGGTTCATGGTCTCAGACCAACCCTGACAGAGGCAACACCTAGATTCTTACCTTTGAAGATATACCTTTGAAGAGATTCTTGGTCTCAGACCAACCCTGTCAGAGGCAACACCAAGATTCTTGGTCTCAGACCAACCCTGGCAGAGGCAACACCAAGATTCTTGGTCTCAGACCAACCCTGGCAGAGGCAACACCAAGATTCTTGGTCTCAGACCAACCCTGGCAGAGGCAACACCAAGATTCTTGGTCTCATACCAACCCTAGCAGAGGCAACACGTGTTTCCTTTCTCCAAGTGTCTTTCACAGTCAGCAGACGGAGGTTCGAGCCTCAACCACTCCTTGAGAGAAATAACCCAAGCAAGTTAGGAGCTTTATATAATAATAATAATAATAATATTAATAATTAACAAAGAATATTGTCCATGGAGGTAAAAAGGGGACTGTATCAGAGTATTTGCTACCACACACTCATATGAGTGTGAGGCATGGCTTTTGAACGTTTCATCGAGGAGGAGGCTGGAGGCAGTAGATATGTGTCTGAGGGCTATGTGTGGTGTGAATATTATGCAGCGAATTCGTAGTTTGGAGATTAGAAGGAGGTGCGGGGTTACTAAAAGTATTATCCAAAGGGTTGCAGAGGGGTTCTTGTGATTTTGACATTTAGAGAGAATGGAGCAAAGCAGGATTACTTGGAGGGTGTATAAATTTGTAGTTGAGGGAAGGAGGGCTAAGGGTCATCCTAGGAAAGGTTGAAAGGAGGGAATAAGGTTTTGTATACAAGAGTCTTGGGCATCCAACAAGCGTGTGTGAGTGTGTTAGACATGAGTGAGTGGAGGCAAGAGGTTGTTATGACTTGACTTGCTGTAGGAGTGTGAGCAAGGTAACCTTAATGACGGGATTCAGGGAAACCAGTTAGCCAGACTTGAGTCGTGGAGGTGGAAAGTACAGTGCCTTCACTCTGATGGAGGAGTGGAGATACTGCAGTATGGAGGGTCATCTGAAGTGTTATGTCGGTGTTCCTCTGGCAAGACAGTAATGATGATAATGATGATAATATTAATAATAATATAATAGAGTTATCCAGTTTATTATTTTTTTTTCTTTTTATAAATATTATATTGAAGGGAGAGCGCTAAGCCCATAGGGGTCATGGAACGACTGGAAAACGGGAGTCAATGAGATTAGAACCGAGGAAGGGGAGTGGTAGATCTAATTCCAAGGATCAAGAGCTCTTCACCTACGTCAAGGGATTTCTGCCACTGTAAGTTCTCACCTTGATGCATTTGCAAGGGTTGATACGCAGCTCCCTGGCCGACATTATTAGTGCCTGTCCTCATGAGAGCTTCATACCTGATATGAAAACTGTATGAGGGGAATAACTTCCCCTCATCAAGAGCCCTGCTCTCGCAGTAAGGGAACTCCCCTTCTACCCTCGTCAGCATCATTGCTCACACATCTGGGATAACACCTGTTATTTCATCAGTGCACCTGTCATTCCCTCTAAATCTAGAGTTATGAAGCTACAGTTGTAGACGTACAACTGCCTCTGTAGACGTACAGCTGCCTCTATAGACATGCAACTGCCTCTATAGACATGCAACTGCCTCTATAGACATACAACTGCATCTGTAGACATGCTACTGTGTCTGTAGACATGCACTGTCTCTGTAGACATGCACTGTCTCCGTAGATATGCTAATGTCTCCGTAGACATGCTACTGTCTCCGTAGACATGCTACTGTCTCCGTAGACATGCTACTGTCTCCGTAGACATGCTACTGTCTCCGTAGACATGCTACTGCCTCATATATTGTTAACACCGTGCCTCTCCCTGGTTCTACCCTGCAAAGTTTTATTTATGAATGAAACTTTTATTATTATTATTATTATAATTATTATTAATTATTATTATTATTATTATTATTATTATTATTATTATTATTATTATTTTCATTTTTATATTATTATTATTATTATTATTGTTATTATTATTAATTATTATTATTATTATTATTATTATTATTATTATTATTATTATTATTATTATTATTATTATTATTATTAATATTATTATTATTAATTATTATTATTATTATTATTATTATTATTATTTATTATTATTATTATTATGATTATTACTATTAATAATATTATTATTATTATTATTGTTGTTATTATTATTGCTATTATTATTATTATTATTATTATTATTATTATTATTATTATTATTGTATTCATGGGGATGTGGTTAGCCCGTTGTGGTCATATCAGGTTTGATCTTAGGAAGGGAAGGAGTGGAGCACCTCCCGTTCCTTTGATCAAGAGACTTTTACTTGCACCTTTGCGTCTCCCTCGAAGGAAGCTGATGCTTGTTCTTGCATTTGTTTGTTCTCGTGATTGTTTGGTCTCTTGCTTGTTTGATATCTTGCTGGTTTGTTCTCGTTTTGT
Organism: Cherax destructor; assembly: GCA_009830355.1. Classification (NCBI taxonomy): domain Eukaryota; kingdom Metazoa; phylum Arthropoda; class Malacostraca; order Decapoda; family Parastacidae; genus Cherax; species Cherax destructor. Next base: position 89,604 of record WNWK01005414.1, read on the forward strand.
TTTGTTCTCGTGATTGTTTGGTCTCGTGCTGGTTTGTTCTGTCACGTGTTTATTTTCGTGCTTGTGTTTTTTATGCTTGGTTGTTTTCGTGCATGTTTGTTCTCGCTTATTTGTTACTTGTTGTGGTTGCTCCTAACTTCAGAACCTAACTTTAAGTTGTGTCACTTGCTCTGTCTCACCATCAGCATTCAGTGGAAGACCAAACTAAGGATATAGGAAAATATTGGTTTGAAAATAGGGTAGTTGATGAGTGGAACAGTCTGGCTAGTAGGGTTATTGAGGCTAAAACCTTGGGTAGTTTCAAATTTAGGTTGGATAGATACATGAGTGAGAGGGGTTGGATTTGAGTGGGACTTTCACATGAGTTAATAGAATTGTCAAAGCTTATTGCTTGGGTAGAATTGAAAATTGGGTTGGGTAAATATTCTGTTAGTGGGATGGATTGTGAAGAACTTGCCTAGTATGGGCTAACAGGCCTACTGCAGTGTTCCTCCTTTCTTATATTCTTATGTTCTAATGGCATCCTCAATCTCTAGCCTTGCAGGAGGGAGTGTGCATGTGGAGTTACTCTTGCAACACAAGAGCTGCTTAACTCTTTTTATTCACTGGCTAAGCAAGAACGAGTGGGCAATTTTGCCTCTGCTTTGCCTCATTCTTTCAACAAAAATACCACACACACACATAATTTTGCAAGGAACTCTGGTGGTGAACTTTAGCGTCGCAGCATAGCGCAATAGAGCACAAAATCAGCTCTTTAAAAGAGCATGGTGAAGCTATCTATCTTCAAGGAGCCCAGGAGCATTTAACAAGCATCCTCAAGAGTCCTTAGGAGTTACAACTCATCCTTATCATATATAAATTAAAATTGAGATCGCTTAGTCGAAACAACAAAGAAGTGAATTGATTAAATATCGACAGTATGATAATTCAGGCTGATTACAGAGGAGTCCTCACTGATTACAGAGGAGCACTCACTGATTACAGAGGAGTCCTCACAGGAGACCTTATTAGTACATTTCTCTTAACAAAACAAAGGAAGAGCAAATTGACGAGAAATATGAGAAAAGATGACTCTTGTCTTGACTTCAAGAAGCTTATTGCCTCTCATACCTGACTGATACAAGGATTCGTCTTGCCAATTCCGAAACAAAATTTAAATGAAAAGTTGAGGCCTAAAAATAATCTCAAGATCGATTACTCCCATTGCTAGGCCTTGTATGTCGTGGACTTAGCGCTTACCCATGATGATGATGATGATGATGATGATGAGGATAATGATGATGATGATGATGAGGATGATGATGATGATGATGATAACAATGATGATCCATAAATGATGTTACAGGGCTCTGGTTTTACAGGTTTAATAGCAGTTCATAGTAAAGGCAGATTATGGTAATGGAAGATCAGGTTAATGTCAGGTCATGGTAGTGTGAAGGGAGGGCAGGGGAGGAAGAATGTTGCTTTTGCATATGAATTCCAGTGTGAATGACTGTGGTGTAGGTCGTTTGCAAGTGGATTATGGCAATTTTTTTGCAGTGGAATGTTGAATTCAGTTTCGCCTACCAGCCTCTTGTGGATGGTAGATGACGTGAGTTCTCAGTGAACGTTGCTAAGTCACCTTACTGCTGGTTTCCTGACTGACCCCCGAACAGTTTAGTGCAGGTCAGTGGACCTCCAAGAGATAAGGCCCTAGTAAGAGGCCTTGGGTGTTATTCTGCCTCCAGGCTGAGGGACTGATTACCTCAAACTCCTCCTCATCTTTCCCTGTTATTCTCTGAATTAGACTGAAGTGTCTCATTCTTCAACCTGTCGATTTTCTAGACCATTTTCATCACCTTTTGTCATTTGTACATTCTTTTTTGAAGTCACATCTACTCCACTACGTGAGAATCAGCTTTACTGTGTACGTTGTTGCATGTCTATCTTCGCCTCTTTATCTCCTCTTACATGCTAAGTCTTCTCTCTACATCGTCCCATTAGCAGACAGCACATGACAGACCTGAGTCTGTACTTCACTTGTTCACACCCTGTTTGCTAGTCGTGTACCCTCATTGTTAAGGTTCCCACCTCCCAGCCTACCTACTTGAAAACCTATCTAAATACCTGCCTAAATATCTACATAAATACATGCCTAAATACCTTCCTAAATACCTACCTAGTGCCACGGGTGAAGCATTTTGAATTGAACTCACGGCTTTCAAGCTTCTATAAACACATGTTCAGGAGCTGCCGTATCACCTACGTCACTCGTAGGTCTTAGCGGATCAGAGTATAGTCATAACAGCTTATCCATTAAAGTTTTATTAAAGGGATTACATTACATCTTCCCTGAAGATTCGAGACTTCATTCCTCACGGGCAAGTTATGATAATGCCAGGTTATGGTAACAACACGTTATGGTAATGTCTAGTTATGGTAACAACACGTTATGGTAATGTCTGGTTATGGTAATGTCTGGTTATGGTAACAACACGTTATGGTAATGTCTGGTTATGGTAATACCAGGTTATGGTAACAACAGGTTATGGTAATGTCTGGTTATGGTAATACCAGGTTATGGTAACAACACGTTATGGTAATGTCTGGTTATGGTAATACCAGGTTATGGTAACAACAGGTTATGATAATGACAGGTTATGATAACGGCAGGTTATGATAATGCCAGGTTATGTTAACTGTTATGGGACAAAGAGGGAAATAAACAGAACAAACATTTATGTTGAAAACTTTTCGCTATGGGCAGATCTTTTAAAGTCTGTCGGTTAAGCACCTTCCTTTCCAAGAACATAATAAGGCAAATTTCACTACAGCCAGGAAAATGACGAGATGGATAACGAGAACATTCAAAACCTGGGAAGTAGCGCCAATGCTGACACAATACTCGTTTAGAGTATTGCTCAATGTTGATGGCCCAGTTCAGGGCAAGGAAGATATCAGAGCTTGATAACATAGAAAGATCATTTATGGCCCACATAGTACCATAAAAACTTATAAATTGCAGGAAACGCCTCCACCCTCGAGCGGAGGCAAGGGGGATATATGATAAAATATACGCGAATGTACTTTATGGCATAGTCTCCAATCTGCACACTTCCATAACAATATACTAAAGTGAGAGATATGGGAGGAAATGTAGGAAGAAAAGTGGAGCGCCGTTGGCACAATGAGAGAACAATGTATCAACATTCGTGGCCCCAGATTTTTCAACATCTTACCAGAAGACATCAGAAACACTGCTGGGAAAAATGTTTGGGTCTTCATGAGGAAACTAGACAAGTATCTTCAACAGGTGCCAGATCAACCAAGCTGTGATGAATGTGTAGAAAAGAGGGTCTCCAGCAGCAAAAGCCTGGTTGACCAGGCAAGCACCAGACAGGCCTGGCCCATGGCCGGGCTGCGGGAGTAGAAAAACTAAAAAAAAAAACATCATCAAAGAATGGTTAAAAGTTGGTTCACATACTTTTGATTTGGTTCACATACTTTTGATTTGCTTCACATACTTTTGTCTTGGGTTACACACTTGTGTCTTGGGTTACATACTTGTGTCTTGGATCACATACTTGTGTCTTGGATCAAATGCTTGTGTCTTGGATCACATATTTGTGCCTTCGATCACATATTTGTGTCTTGGATCACATAATTGTTTGTTGGGGTCACATACTTGGATCGTGGTTCACATACTTGTGTCTTGGATCATTTACTTGTGTCTTGGATCACATACTTGTGTCTTGATTCACAAACTTGTGTCTTAGTTTATATACTTGTGTCTTGGGTCACATAAGTCTGTCTTGGATCACATACTTGTGTCTTGAATCACATACTTGTGCCTTGGATCACATACTTGTGTCTTGGTACACATACTTGTATCTTGGATCACATAATTCTTCGTTGGGTCACATATTTGTGTCTTGGGTCACATACTTGTGTCCTGGATCACATATATGTGTCTTGGTTTAAATGTGTCTTGGGACACATACTTGTGTCTTGGATCACATACTTGTGTTTTGGATCACATACTTGTGTCTTGGATCACATACTTTTGTCTTGGTTCAAATATCTGTTACGTTTCTCTGCCTTGAACCAAGAAGAGAGTTTCGCTCTGTGTATAATAACTCGATATTCTTCACAGAAAGAAACGTCAGTCTAATCAAAAGTAGTTGTTTATATAAGTCGGGGAGTCCAGCCTCTCGGCACTTGTCTCTCTCGTCTCATCTTCAGTGTTTTATAACAATTAAGACTAATATTTTCCTGTATGTGTTGCTCGCAGTTGGTGTCCAGTAACACACTCACTAATGTATAAGATAAACACTCTCTAAAAATGTACATTCTCAAGTCATGGTGAGTTACAAGTCTGCTTGTTAAAACAAATGAGGAGAGTTGCTTCACAAATCTTAAATTCAGCTCTAAATAAAAAAAAAAATCTTGCATTCACAGTATGAAATCTTCCTGGTTGGAAACTGATTAATAATATTAGAATTTATTGGTCGCACACACACGCACACACACACACACACGCACACACACACACACACTCACTCACTCACAAACACACACACACACACACACACACACACACACACACACACAACACACATGGGCACCTAGCAAACCTAAGAACAGCATTCCGACATCTTAATAAAGAATCGTTCAGGACCCTGTACACTGTGTACGTTAGGCCCATACTGGAGTATGCAGCACCAGTTTGGAACCCACACCTAGCCAAGCACGTAAAGAAGCTAGAGAAAGTACAAAGATTTGCAACAAGACTAGTCCCGGAGCTCAGGGGAATGTCCTACGAGGAGAGGTTAAGATAAATCGACCTGACGACATTGGAGGGCAGGAGAGATAGGGAGGACATGATAACGACATATAAAATACTGAGAGGAATTGACAAGGTGGACAGAGACAGACTGTTCCAGAGATGGGACACAGCAACAAGGGGACATAGTTGGAAGTTGAAGACTCAAATGAATCACAGGGATGTTAGGAAGTTTTTCTTCAGTCACAGAGTGGTCGGGAAGTGGAATAGTTTGGGAAGCGATGTAGTGGAGGCAGGTTCCATTCACAGCTTTAAGAAGAGGTATGATAAAGCACATGGCTCAGGGAGAGTGACCCAGTAGCGGTCAGTGAAGAGGCGGGGTCAGGAGCTATGACTCGACCCCTGCAACAACAACTAGGTGAGTACACACACACACACACACACACACATATAATATATATATATATATATATATATATATATATATATATATATATATATATATATATATATATATATATATATATATATATATATATACGTATATATGTTCTCACCTAGTTGTACTCATCTAGTTGTGGTTGCAGGGGTCGAGTTATAGCTCGACCCCTGCTATTAGGTCACTCTTCTTGCTCCGTGAGCTTTATGATGCCTCTTCTGTGTGTGTGTATGTCGTGCCGAATAAGTAAAACTTGCTATTTTGGCTTAAATAGGAACGCTCTTCTTGCCGAAAAGGCAAGCGAAAGTTTGTGTATGCAATAATTTCGCAAAAATCATTCTGAAACCAACGAAAAAAATATATTTCATTGTGTTTGTTTATTATTAAATTATTGTAAACTTATCAAAAATATATTTAGCTGGATTAAGCTAAATTAAATTGCGCTTTTTATAATAAGGTTAGGTAAGTTTTATGAGTTTTTTTTTTTTTTACAAAATTATTAATTTTAACATTAACATAAATGAAAAAAAAATATTTAAACGTATAAGAGAAATTTTAGAAAGGACTTAACTTTAAATGAGTTCTTGCTAATTGACCAGTTTTTCCTATTCGATACGACATATAAATATATATATATATATATATATATATATATATATATATATATATATATATATATATATATATATATATATATATATATATATATATATATAATCAATCTACCAAGACGATAATGCACAATCGCCGGATCTAAATATTATGGAGCATCTGTGAATCAACTGGAACAGCATGTCAGGAACTGGTTTCCTCCACCGTTGTCTCTTGAAGAGTTAGAACAGGTTTTGCTTGAGGAATGACCCACAGTATCCGGATACTGTTCAAATGATATACGAATCAATTCATCGACAAATTGGTGTTGTTTTAGCTGCACATGGAAGACCAGCTCCATGTTGAAAATAAACAAAATTAAAGCATATATGTGGGATTTTTGGTAAGATGAATTCATAAACTTATAAAATAGGGAACCACAAAGGTACTGTACTCCTTTTTTGATGCTGACGGCTTGGAACCACTCGCATCCTCCCCCGAGGGTTCCACCTTTGTAGTTCTGTCTAAGTAACCACCAGGGCTGTGTGAAAGGTATGTATATGGGAATAGTACATGCCTGAAGACTACATATGTCACTGTTTCATGTTTGACACATGCAGGGTCGTGGCCATACTATTACCTGGTTTAGGGCAAATGCCCGCTGATCACGGCGTTAATTTGGAATGTTCTATCAAACACTCCCTAAACTGTTCTCCTTGATGAAGACTTACCAGGGTGTTTGTAGCGTACCCACGATTAATAACACCGAAATCGTTGACTTGATTGAAGAGGTGAAAAGATGCTGGAAGTCTCACTTCTTTTGTCGTGTGCTTGACGTACGTCGCCTGACGAATATTCAGGCAGACACAGGTACACAAGTCCGTAACAATTGACGGCAGGATGTCTGGCGTTAGTGCGCAGAGGAGCGTTAGTTATCTCTTCCTCTATGCTTCCTGGAGGTTGTCAGTGCACACACGGGAAACGCACTCGAAGCCGGCCACGAAATGTTTCTACGTTTCAACACAAGGTGGCACTGGTGCCCAGTCTGGACACCGCCCGATTCGTTACATATTACCCCCCGCCGAGAACTTTCTGCACTCTACCTTACCAGGCTCTGCACTCTCTCTTCATGGAAGCTTCTGCTGACATATAGTCTACAGACGTTAGTCGCTAGTATTTACTACTGAACATAATCAAGGGTTACTGCTTCCTTGAGTTTTAAATGAGGGCTGTGAGGAATAGTACCCCTAACTTCATAAATTAGACACATATGCAACACTTGGGTATCTTTATTGAGGAAACGTTTCGCCACACAGTGGCTTCATCAGTCCAATACAAAGGAGAAAGGTGAAGAACAGGAGGAGTTTGAGGTAATCAGTCCCTCGGCCTTGAGTCGATGTAGTCAGTCCATCAATCTTGATAAGAATACAGCATATGTGCTAGGAAGCAGGTTATATACCGTAGACAGGAGAGGTGCAGCAGTCGTAGGTGGTGTCACATTTGTCCAATGTGGAAGTAGGTCGTGCCCAAGGGTTGGGCAAGTGAAGAATTCCCTGTATTAAGATCCCAAGATGTTGTTGTGTCAGACAGGATGTAAATGAATGGTTCAGAGAACCTGTCTGACACAGCAACATCTTGGTATCTTAATACAGGGAATTCTTCACTTGCTAACCCTGGGCAGACTACTCCACATTGACAAATGTGACACCCCTGACACCTCTCCTGTCTACGTATATAACCTGCTTCCTAGCACATATGCTGTATTCTTATCAAGATTGATGGACTGACACATCGACTCAAGGCCGAGACGTACCTCAAACTCTCCTGTTCTTCACCTTTCTCCTTTGTATTGGACTGATGAAGCCACTGTGTGGCGAAACGTTTCCTCAATAAAGATACCCAAGTGTTGCATATGTGTCTAATTTATCAACTTGTCGGTTCTCTGAACCATTCATTTACACCCATAACTTCATCAACAAGTTCGAGGCAAATTATGTTGAATTTTTAATAGTCTGGGAAAACAGCAGTTTCCTCAGACAAACACTCGAGTGTACAGTCGAGCAGAAACTCTAGTAAGGAAGAGGTCTGGTGATGCCGTGACATATGAATCTGATCTCTGATCAATTTGCAATCTTGCTTGGTAATGGACACGTGCTGCTCAGCTGTTGTTTGTCGTACATTACATCTTCATCTCCAGATATCAGAATGAGTAAGAGATCAGAGCTTCCTTTACAGGGGGCGTCTGCCCCAGGGGGCATCCCTTACCCCAGGAGGCGTCACTTTCCCCATTTTGGGTCACTCGCTGGGCTTCGGAGAAAAATTCTCCACATTACAAGGTGTTCATATTAGGTATATATATATATATATATATATATATATATATATATATATATATATATATATATATATATATATATATATATATATATGCTAGGAATTCCAAGACACGAAATATTCACAATGATCTGGCAGGGCTCAACCTGAACTCGCAAGAGCAGTGCTCGACACCACACTGGTCCAATACCTGGCATCAGCCAGGTATTGGACCATGTGACGTCGGTAAAGCACTGCGTACCTTTCATGAGGTTCAAGGTTCGAGTCTCTCGGCAGATCGTCTTGTATTCACCTGTCTGCAATTCTACTTGTAAATCTCTAGTTGTGTCGATGCATGCAGGGATGAGATGAAAAGCTGTAAGCCTTCCTGCCTGAAAGCTGGCTGCCTTGGAATAACGTCTGCGAAGCTGGATGCCAAGGTATTGGACCAGTGTGGTACGGTCGGTAAAGCACTGCGTACCTTGTCATGAGGTTCGTAGGTTCGAGTCTCCGTCGGCCAGAGATCAGTGTTTGTGATATATATATATATATATATATATATATATATATATATATATATATATATATATATATATATATATATTTGTGTGTGTGTGTGTGTGTGTGTGTGTGTGTGTGTGTGTGTGTGTGTGTGTGTGTGTGTGTGTGTATGAGTGCATGTGTGTGTGCTGTATATGTGTGTGTGTGTATTTACTCAGTTGTACTCACCTTGTTGTGGTTGCAGGGGTCGAGTCACAGCTCGTGGCCCCGCCTCTTCACTGTGTGTGTGTGTGTGTGCAGACACAGAGAGGAGAATGGATGATCTCAATATTTTGATGTCACTCTGAGGTCTTTGTACCTTTTGCATGAGATTTAAAGAACGAGAAAATTATATAGTAGCGACTGGAAACTTAAAGAGGAAGGTTTTTAGTCCAAGTTGTCGATGTGAGGTGTTGCCTTTAGTATGCTTCAACTTGATGAGGCACGTGTCTAGATGGTGAGTTTCTGGCGAAATGATGAAGGTGGTGGGTTTGATCTGTAGCGGATCTTCCATTCTTGGCGTTATCTCAGCGACTTTCCGTTTGCTTGTGAGGTTACAAGAATTCACATGCTGTTCGCTGTTCGGCACATGACTAAATGTGCAAATCTAATTGGTATGGAAAAGTGGAAGAGGTTTTGTGAAGATGGTTTAGTCATGTAGAATGAACGGAGATTGTTTGATTAAAAGGGTGCATAAATCTAGGGTGGATAGAAGGACGTGTAGGGAAGACCTGAAGTAGGTCTGGAAGGAGGGGGTGTAGGAGATATTGAAAAGTAGGTAGGGGCTTGGACATCCAGCAGGCACGCGAAAGAAAGTCAGATCGCAGTAGAGAGAACTCGTTTTGGAGAACTGGTCACGCTGTTAGAGCGTGAAGGGAGTCAGGAAAATGGGATAGTTGCAATTTAGAAGTCAAATAGGCAAGCTACGGTGCTACTGCCTTTTCTATGGAGTCTTCCTATTAATCTCTCTCCACAGTACTTGCTTTCCATAACTAAAGGGAGATATACCTTTGTTGTTGATTGCCTGGTCAACCAGGCTTTCGCTGCCAGTGGTCCGTAATGTTATGTCCAGTAGTACTAGTTTTCCCTTCACCTCTCGGAAGAGCAATTAACTCTACTTATACCCAACTTAATCGGCATTTTTTAATTCGGGAAAATCACGAGCTGAGGAAAATATATAAATGTATGAAAGAACAAATTATTTATATCAATATAATGAAAGTATGAGAAATACAGACTTACCGGTAAGATACGACTTAAACAAGGTTACTGAGATGGGAATAATGTAACTCTCTATGAGAGTTGTTATTACAATGAACTATTACACAGTTATAGGAATGGAAACAAACTATGATGGTGTAAGGTACACTGACCATTTGTTGATCCTCTACAGTTTTCAGCATAAGCCTCCGCTTTGTCTGTTGGTCTACCCACGGCCAAGGTTCGACCCCTTCTGTAGGTCCTCTCACAGCCAAGGTTCGACCCCTCTGTAGGTCCTCTCACAGCCAAGGTTCGACCTCTCTGTAGGTCCTCTCACAGCCAAGGTTCGATCCCTCTGTAGGTCCTCTCAAAGCCAAGGCTCCTTTTCCTGATATCAAGAGCCCTTCACCACCATCAGATTTTGTACATTGTCAGAGGAACTAATCCAATCCAGAGTGTCAGGTCAGAGCAGCTAAGCTGACTCATGCAGCTAAGCTGACTCATGCAGCTAAGCTGACTCATGGAGCTAAGCTGACTCATGCAGCTAAGCTGACTCATGCAGCTAAGCTGACTCATGCAGCTAAGCTGACTCATGCAGCTAAGCTGACATTGTTTCCTCAGCTTGGAAGCTTAAGACTATATTTTTATGTTTAATGGCGTTATTTAGTATGGAGTAAATTGTTAATTCTTTGTTTACGTGAACGTTGGCGAAGCTGTGTGTGTGTACTCGTCTATTTGTACTCACCTCTTTGTGGTTGCAAGGGTCGAGTGATAGCTCCTGACCCCCTATTTGCTTGTCACTAATAGGTCCACTCTCTCCCTTCTCCATGAGCTTTATCGAACCTCTTCTTACAGCTGTGTATGGATCCTGCCTTCTCTACATCACTCTCCACAACTCTATGACTGAAGAAATACTTAATAACATCCCTGTGACTCATATGAGTTTTCAGCTTCCAGTTGTGACCCCTTGTTGCTGTGGCCCATCTCTGAAACATTCTGTCCCTATTTAATACCTTGTCAATTCCTCTGAGCATTTTATATGTCGTTATCATGTCCCCCCTATCCCTCCTGTCCTCCAGTGTCGTCAGGTTGATCTCCCTTAGCCTCTCCTCATAGGGCATACCCCTTAGCTCTGGGACTAGTCTTGTTGCAAACCTTTGCACTTTCTCTAATTTCTTGATCTGTTTGACCAGTTGTGGGTTCCATACTAGTGTTGCATACTCCAATATAGAGCTGATATGGGAAAATTTACCAGCCAAGTCTACTTTTCGACATAAAATGAAATATACTTAGCTTCAATGATGATTCAGACTTCTTGCAGTCACATTCAAGAAGTCGTGGTATCCCCACATCTGATCTATAGAATAACGAGTATTAATTATATATTTGCCCCAAAGGAGCGTATATTTCAGCATTCCATTCCTTATTTGAAATGCTTAGTGGTAGTTGTACTCACTTGGTTTGGGCTTAAAAGCCCACCAATCACGAGGTCTATTGGTAATTCTAGTCAAATCCCACCTCTATCTATCAGCTGCAGGTAACGTAACTAGGTGTGAGTATAGCTAGACTTACCTGGGTATTGTAACTGATCCAATTTTCCCTAGTTTAAGATAGGAAAAGTAGGACCCCGGTATATGTGTCTTGATTGGACTGAAGGCTTGAATGTCTCGGAGATGTTGCACTAATGTTCACCACTACGGAAATGTTTATTGCAATCAATCGCTACCAGTTACACTTCACTATTCAGTTCCATCCTTTGTTCATAGTTCCGTGGTATTATCCACAACAGGAAGAACACGGATACACAATAACACCGCGTAAGTTCTACTGCGAATTTCTTGACTTATGTTCGATAAGGAGGCAACGCCCTCGTGACACATGTCCTCTTTCATTTCTTGAAGCAATCTGAGCCGCCGCCCTCTGTTCCTCGCCCTTGGGCACCCCACAAAGGATATGCTGAACTTTGTGTTATTTCCCTTCCTTACTAAACACTGCAACAGTATTCAATACAAGATGGTAGATTTCTTGTTATCTAGTTATAGACTACAATTCATAATAGTCCTAAATTGTAGATAAAGTGGGCACAGGTTTTCCCTTAATTTTCCTGCTAAGGGGAAAGTTAACTGTCACTTGTAGTTGCAATGAAAACTGGCAAGGAGAGTGTAGCATGTCTCGTGACACTGGTAGACACATATATGTTCAATTAATCTGTTTTCCAGGAAGTAAGACTCCATTAGAGTCTTCCAGGAGGGCTGAGGTGGGCTGAGAGGGCTAAGAGATAACCCCTTTACTGGAGAATTTTCTCCACACCTGACGTACACTGTGTACATTATCTTGAATGATTCCTCACTTAGATGTCGAAATGCTATTCTTAGGTTTGTCAGGCGCCCATATGCTGCAGCAGTTATTTAGTATGCACCTCAGGAGATGTGCTCGGTATGATGCTCACCCCAAGATCCTTTTCCTTGAGTGAGTTTTTAAGCCTTTGACTTCCTAGGCAGTACTCCGTCTGCGGTGTTCTTTGTCCTTCCCCAAACTTCATGACTTTGCACTTACTGGGGTTAAACTCTAGGAGCCATTTGTTAGACCAGGTTTGCAGCTTGTCGAGATCTCCCTGAAGGTTTACCTGATTCTCATCCACTTGTATTCTCATCATTAGCTTCACATCGTCTGCGAACAGGGACGCCTCTGAATATATCCCTTCTGTCATGTCATTCATATGTACTAGAAACAGCACTGGACCTAGGACTGACCCTTGGGAAACCCCACTCGACACATGCACCCACTCTGACACCTCGTCTCGTACCGATACTCGTTGTTTCCTTCCTGTCAGGTATTCCCTGATCCATTGCAGTACTTTCCCTGCTATTCCTGCCTGCTCCTCTAGTTTTTTAATCGGTCTCTTGTGTGGTTCTGTATCGAATGCCTTCTTACACTCCAAGAAGATGCAGTCTACCCATCCCTCTCTCTTCTGTCTTATTTCTGTTACCTTATCATATTATAATAAAAAAGAAGCGCTAAACCTACAAGGGTCATACACCTTATCATAGAACTGGAGAAGATTTGTGATGCAGAATTTATCTTCCCAGAAGCCGTGCTGGTTATCATATATGTGCCCGTTCCTTTATAGGTGTTTTCCCACTTCTCCTGATTATCTTCTCCATAACTTTACATACTATACATGTCAGTGACACAGGACTGTAGTCTAGTGATTCCTGTCTATCTCCTTTCTTAAAACTGGTACTATGTTTGCTGTCTTCCACACCTCAGGCAGTTGCCCTGTTAGTGGTTGTTGTTAGTGGTACACATAGTGCAGCAGCTCCCCTTCTCAGGACCCACAGAGAGATGTTTTCTGGGCTCACCCCCTTCGATGTATCTAGTTCACCTAGCAGTTTCTTTACCCTCTTCTGGGTTGTGTGCAGTGTGTCCAGTACTTGCTGGTGCATCTTACTTTCTCAGTTTGCTGGAAGTCTCTCTGTCTCCACTGTGAATATCTCCGTGAATCTTGAGCTGAGCTCCTCACATACTTCCTGGTCGTTTCCTGTGAACTCCCCTCCTTCCTTCCTCAGCTTGATTACCCAGTCCTTGACTGTTGTTTTCCTCCTGTATAACATCTTTGGGTCAGATTTGGATTTGGTCTCACACCTCAAGGTAAACCATGGTCTCTCTCTGGTCTTCTCACTGTTTCTGTTGCCCCTTGGCACGAACTTCTATGTCTCCCTGCACTTTGCCATTACGCGTTCCATCATTTCATTTACTGTCTTCCCCTCTAGCTCTCTTACCGGTCTTGCTCCCCATTTGTTATCACCTCCGTGAGCTTCGTCTCCGTGAGTGTACGATGTCTGGGGATGCCTCCGTGATTCTTTCCTGTCACTCGTCACTCTTGTTTGTTATGCCATCTGTGTTGGTATACCAAACCTTCAGCTTCTTTTCCAAAACTGTATTTAGGGGTTTGTGAGGGGCTAGTGCAGGCTGAGGATGTGGTAGACAGGGCTGGATATTATGGTAGCCTGGTGTTATTAGGACTGGTGGGGGTGGGGACTGTGGGTGTGAAGTGTGGCTTGTTTCTGGTTATTGTGATTGGTAGATGTCGGTTGCTAGGAGTCGAGGGGATGCTGTGAGCGATTCTGTGAGCGGGTGTGTTTGTTGTTCATCCCGCTAGCTACCCTGTCTGTCGGTACCTGCTCTGTCTCCCCTTCCTGCCTCTGGCAGGTGTGTTAGTTACCATTTTTTCCTAGGCACATGTCTATTAGACACTAGGCCTGTTGTATATTTGTGTGTGTGTAAGGAAACACTTGTGTGTTTTTGCGTGTGTGTGTGTGTGTGTGTGTACTCACCTAGTTGTACTCACCTAGTTGTACTCACCTAGTTGTGGTTGCAGTATTTTGTATTTTATAAACGCGGACTTAAGTTTATATACAGAGTAAATAAATATACAATTGTGAATTCATATGATGAATGTCGTGTATTAATTATAGTCATTATAAGCTAGCAATAGCTTGTTTGTTCTTTTTATATACATAAATTCCATTATATACTAGTGAAAGTTACGTAATTAAATAATCATGTTGTTTAAGTATTGTTGATATTAATTCAAGATAATAGCTAAAGTCTTATAATACAATTAACATTATAAATATAATAAATAATAGGTATATTTAGAATATGAAAGTCTAATAATGAATAGTCATTTAATGCTGTTAAATCAATTTGTATGGACTATTGATAGGTGAGTACAAATAGAGAGCGTGTCTGTCTCGCGCCCAGCAGACGGAGGATCAAACCCCCTACAAAGTATTGCGCTGAATAACCCAAATAGGTTTAGCGCTTAACATGAATTATATATATATAAAAAATGTGGTTGCAGGGGTCGATTCATAGCTCCTGGCCCCGCCTCTTCACTGGCTGCTACTGGGTCACTCTCCCTGCGCCATGAGCTTTATCATACCTCTGCTTAAAGCTATGTATGAAACCTGCCTCCACTACATCGCTTCCCAAACTATTCCACTTCCCGACCACTCTGTGACTGAAGAAATACTTCCTAACATCTCTGTGATTCATCTGAGTCTTCAACTTCCAACTGTGTCCCCTTGTTGCTGTGTCCCATCTCTGGAACATTCTGTCTTTGTCCACCTTGTAAAATCCTCTCATGTCCCCCTATCTCTCCTGTCCTCCAGTGTCGTCAAGTCGATTTCCCTTAACCTCTCCTCGTAGGACATACCCCTTAGCTCCGGGACTAGTCTTGTTGCAAACCTTTGCACTTTCTCTAGCTTCTTTACGTGCTTGGCTAGGTGTGGGTTCCAAACTGGTGCTGCATACTCCAGTATGGGCCTAACGTACACAGTGTACAGGGTCCTGAACGTTTCTTTATTAAGATGTCGGAATGCTGTTCTTAGGTTTGCTAGGCGCCCATATGTTGCAGCAGTTATTTGGTTGATGTGCGCCTCAGGGGATGTGCCTGGTGTTATACTCACCTCAAGATCTTTTTTCTTGAGTGAGGTTTGTAGCCTCTGTCCCCCTAGACTGTACTCCGTCTGCGGTCTTCTTTGCCC
>WNWK01005414.1:110000-121361 GCA_009830355.1 Cherax destructor
CAGCACTAGTGCGTAGTCCAGAGGTTGCAGCACTAGTGCGTAGTCCAGAGGTTGCAGCACTAGTGCGTAGTCCAGAGGTTGCAGCACCAGTGCGTAGTCTAGAGGTTGCAGCACTAGTGTGTAGACCAGAGGTTGCAGCACTAGTGTGTAGTCCAGAGGTTGTAGCACTAGTGTGTAGTCCAGAGGTTGCAGCACCAGTGCGTAGTCCAGAGGTTGCAGCACTAGTGCGTAGTCCAGAGGTTGCAGCAATAGTGCGTAGTCCAGAGGTTGCAGCACTAGTGTGTAGTCCAGAGGTTGCAGCACCAGTGCGTAGTCCAGAGGTTGCAGCACTAGTGTGTAGTCCAGAGGTTGCAGCACTAGTGTGTAGTCCAGAGGTTGCAGCACTAGTGTGTAGTCTAGAGGTTGCAGCACTAGTGTGTAGTCCAGAGGCTGCAGCACTAGTGCGTAGTCCAGAGGTTGCAGCACTAGTGTGTAGTCTAGAGGTTGCAGCACTAGTGCGTAGTCCAGAGGTTGCAGCACCAGTGCGTAGTCCAGAGATTGCAGTACTAGTGTGTAGTCCAGAGGTTTGTAGCACTAGTGTATAGTCCAGAGGTTTGCAGCACTAGTGCGTAGTTCAGAGGTTGCAGCACTAGTGTGTAGTCCAGAGGTTGCAGCACTAGTGCGTTGTCCAGAGGTTGCAGCACTAGTGTGTAGTTCAGAGGTTGCAGCACCAGTGCGTAGTCCAGAGGTTGCAGCACCAGTGCGTAGTCCAGAGGTTGCAGCACCAGTGTAGCCAGAGTTGCAGCTAGTGTGTCCAGAGGTTGCAGCACTAGTGTGTAGTCCAGAGGTTGCAGCACTAGTGCGTAGTCCAGAGGTTGCAGCACTAGTGCGTAGTCCAGAGGTTGCAGCACCAGTGCGTAGTCCAGAGGTTGCAGCACCAGTGTGTAGTCCAGAGATTGCAGTACTAGTGTGTAGTCCAGAGGTTTGTAGCACTAGTGTATAGTCCAGAGGTTTGCAGCACTAGTGCGTAGTTCAGAGGTTGCAGCACTAGTGTGTAGTCGAGAGGTTGCAGCACTAGTGCGTTGTCCAGAGGTTGCAGCACTAGTGTAGTCCAGAGGTTGCAGCACCAGTGCGTTGTCCAGAGGTTGCAGCACCAGTGTGTAGTCCAGAGGTTGCAGCACTAGGTGAGTCCAGAGGTTGCAGCACGTGAGTGTGTAGTCAGAGGTTGCAGCACAGTGCGTAGTCCAGAGGTTGCAGCACCAGTGGTAGTCCAGAGGTTGCAGCACTAGTGTAGTCCAGAGGTTGCAGCACCAGTGTGTCCAGAGTTGCAGCACCAGTGTGTAGTCAGAGGTTGAGCACTAGTGTGTCCAGAGGTTGCAGCACTAGTCGTTGTCCAGAGGTTGCAGCACAGTGGTGTCCAGAGGTTGCAGCACCAGTGGTGTCAGAGGTTGCAGCACTAGGTGTAGTCAGAGGTTGCAGCACATGCGTTGTCCAGAGGTTGCAGCACAGTGCGTAGTCCAGAGGTTGCAGCACAGTGGTTGTCCAGGTTGCAGCACTAGTGCGTTGTCCAGAGGTTGCAGCACTAGTGTGTCCAGAGGTTGCAGCACCAGTGGTAGTCAGAGGTTGCAGCACTAGTGTAGTCCAGAGGTTGCAGCACAGTGCGTGTCCAGAGGTTGCAGCACAGTGCTAGTCCAGAGGTTGCAGCACCAGTGGTTGTCCAGAGGTTGAGCACAGTGTTGTCCAGAGTTGCAGCACTAGTGCGTGTCCAGAGGTTGCAGCACTGTGGTGTCCAGAGGTTGCAGCACTAGTGCGTTGTCCAGGGTTGCAGCACCAGTGTGAGTCCAGAGGTTGCAGCACAGTGGTGTCAGAGGTTGCAGCACAGTGTGTCAGAGGTTGCAGCACAGTGGTAGTCAGAGGTTGCAGCACCAGTGGTAGTCCAGAGGTTGCAGCACCAGTGCGTAGTCGAGGTTGCAGCACAGTGGTAGTCAGAGGTTGCAGCACAGTGGTAGTCAGAGGTTGCAGCACTAGTGTGTAGTCAGAGGTTGCAGCACCAGCGTGTCAGAGGTTGCAGCACCAGTGGTAGTCAGAGGTTGCAGCACTAGTGGGTCCAGAGGCTGCAGCACCAGTGTGTCAGAGGTTGCAGCACAGTGGTAGTCAGAGGTTGCAGCACCAGTGGTAGTCCAGAGGTTGCAGCACAGTGTAGTCCAAGGTTGCAGCACTAGTGGTAGTCCAGAGGTTGCAGCACTAGTGGTAGTCCAGAGGTTGCAGCACCAGTGCGTAGTCCAGAGGTTGCAGCACAGTGTGTCAGAGGTTGCAGACAGTGGTGTCCAGAGGTTGAGCACCAGTGTTAGTCAGAGGTTGCAGCACTAGTGGTAGTCAGAGGTTGCAGCACCAGTGGTGTCCAGAGGTTGCAGCACAGTGTAGTCCAGAGGTTGCAGCACCAGTGCGTAGTCCAGAGTTGCAGACTAGTGTAGTCAGAGGTTGAGCACTAGTGTAGTCCAGAGTTGCAGCACTAGTGCGTGTCAGAGGTTAGCACTAGTGTGTCAGAGGTTGCAGCACTAGTGGTGTCGAGGTTGCAGCATAGTGTTAGTCCAGAGGTTGCAGCACAGTGTGTCCAGAGGTTGCAGCACCATGTGTAGTCAAGTGCAGACTAGTGGTAGTCAGGTTGAGCACAGTGTAGTCCAGAGGTTGCAGCACTAGTGGTAGTCAGAGGTTGCAGCACAGTGTAGTCCAGAGGTTGCAGCACCAGTGCGTGTCCAGAGGTTGCAGCACTAGTGTAGTCAGAGGTTGCAGCACCAGTGCGTTGTCAGAGGTTGCAGCACCAGTGGTAGTCCAGAGGTTGCAGCACTAGTGGTGTCCAGAGGTTGCAGCACAGTGGTGTCAGAGGTTGCAGCACTAGTGGTGTCCAGGGTTGCAGCACAGTGTAGTCAGAGGTTGCAGCACATGTAGTCAGAGGTTGCAGCACAGTGTGTCAGAGGTTGCAGCACAGTGTGTCAGAGGTTGCAGCACCAGTGTGTCAGAGGTGCAGCACTAGTGTGTCAGAGGTTGCACAGCAGCACCAGGGTAGTCCAGAGGTTGCAGCACCAGTGCGTAGTCAGAGGTTGCAGCACTATGTGTGTAGTCCAGAGGTTGCAGCACCAGTGCGTTGTCCAGAGGTTGCAGCACCAGTGGTGTCAGAGGTTGCAGCACTAGTGGTGTCAGAGGTTGCAGCACCAGTGGTAGTCCAGAGGTTGCAGCACTAGTGGTAGTCAGAGGTTGCAGCACCAGTGCGTGTCAGAGGTTGCAGCACCAGTGCGTAGTCAGAGGTTGCAGCACTAGTGTGTAGTCAGGGTTGCAGCACCAGTGCGTTGTCCAGAGGTTGCAGCACCAGTGTGTAGTCAGAGGTTGCAGCACTAGTGCGTTGTCCAGAGGTTGCAGCACTAGTGGTAGTTCAGAGGTTGCAGCACTAGTGGTAGTCAGAGGTTGCAGCACCAGTGCGTAGTCAGAGGTTGCAGCACTAGTGTAGTCCAGAGGTTGCAGCACTAGTGCGTAGTCAGAGGTTGCAGCACCAGTGCGTAGTCAGAGGTTGCAGCCAGTGTGAGCCAGAGGTTGCAGCACTAGTGTGTAGTCCAGAGGTTGCAGCACTAGTGGTAGTCAGAGGTTGCAGCACTAGTGGTAGTCCAGAGGTTGCAGCATAGTGCGTAGTCCAGAGGTTGCAGCACTAGTGTGTAGTCCAGAGTTGCAGCACCAGTGGTAGTCCAGAGGTTGCAGCACAGTGGTAGTCCAGGGTTGCAGCACTAGTGTGTAGTCCAGAGGTTGCAGCACGTGGAGTCGAGTGCTTGTGTAGTCCAGAGGTTGCAGCACTAGTGGTAGTCAGAGGTTGCAGCACTAGTGTGTAGTCAGAGGTTGCACTGGTGTAGTCAGAGGTTGCAGCAAGTGCGTATCAGAGGTTGCAGACTAGTGTGTAGTCAGAGGTTGCAGCACTGTGTAGTCCAGAGGTTGCAGCACAGTGCGTAGTCAGAGTTGCAGCACTAGTGTGTAGTCCAGAGGTTGCAGCACTAGTGTTGTCCAGAGGGTATGCACCCAGGAGCTCATGGGAAAGCATGAGGGTGCAGGCTTACATTCTCTCAACATTATTGGTAAATCCCAGTGGGTAGTCATATTGCTCCCACGTCACAGATAACACCTACACGGGTCACCTACCACGTCACGCCACAGCTCTACCACGTCACGCCACAGCTCTACCACGTCACGCCCCAGCTCTACCACGTCACGCCACAGCTCTACCACGTCACGCCACAGCTCTACCACGTCCGCCACGCTCTACCACGTCACGCCCCAGCTCTACCACGTCACGCCACAGCTCTACCACGTCACGCCACAGCTCTACCACGTCACGCCACAGCTCTACCACGTCACGCCACAGCTCTCCTACCACAATAAACCACTGCACTGCTGTACACACCACCCTAAACCTCTCTTACCACCACACAACATTTACATCACACCGCAGCGCTGGTACATCATACCACAGAACTGCTACCAAAAGATAGTACAGCACTATCATATAAAGCCACAGCTCTACCACATCACATCACAGCTCTACCACATCACGCCACAGCTTTACCACATCACACCATAGCTCTACCACATCACACCACAGCTCTACCACATCACAACACAGCTCTACCACATCACATCACAGCTCTACCACATCATGCCACAGCTCTACCACATCACACTATAGCTCTACCACATCACACCACAGCTCTACCACATCACGTCACAGCTCTGCTTTAAACACTGGCCCGACCAATCAAGGTAAAAACAGTATCAATATTTAAAGGCAGATTAACTGAGTCTGTTGGTCCGGTAGGGATTCTGCATGTACTCAGATGTTTTACCAGAGTTGTTGCATGTACTCAGCAAGTGTACTCCCCCCCCCCCCCCCCCCCCCAAAAAAAAAAAAAAAAAAAAAAAAAAAATGTGTAGTCCAGAGGTTGCAGTACTAGTGTGTAGTCCAGAGGTTGCAGTACTAGTGTGTAGTCCAGAGGTTGCAGTACTAGTGTGTAGTCCAGAGGTTGCAGTACTAGTGTGTAGTCCAGAGGTTGCAGTACTAGTGTAGTCCGAGGTTTGCAGTACTAGGTGTATCCAGAGGTTGCAGTACTTTGTGTGTAGTCCAGAGGTTGCAGTACTAGTGTGTAGTCTCAGAGGTTGCAGTACTAGTGTGTAGTCCAGAGGTTGCAGTACTAGTGTGTAGTCCAGAGGTTGCAGTACTAGTGTGTAGTCCAGAGGGTAATGCACCTCCAGGAGCTCCATAGCGGGAAAGCCATGAGGGTGTAGTCTTACATTCTCTCAACATGTATTGGCACATCCCAGTGGAGTCATATTGCTCCCACGTTTTTACAGATAAACCTACACGGGCCCTCCACGTTACGCCACAGCTCTACCACGTCACGCCACAGTTCTATAACGTCACGCCACAGTTTCTGGCCACGTCACGCCACAGCTCCATCCACGTCAGCCCCAGCTTACCACTATCACTCTATAGCTCATCAGTGTTTTTACCCACAGCCCCTATCTTCGTCACTTCCAACAGCTCTAAAATGACGGAGGCACACAGCTTACTACGACAATAGGCACCACTGCACTGGGTTTCCCCAAGGGCAGTCCTGGGACCTCTTTTTTACCATGAAGACAACATTACTCAGAACCGCAGATGTGTGGTAGATAATAAAAACAGGAATCTACCAAAAGATAGTACAAGCCTGGTCACATCTAGCCAAGCTCTACCACCAAATTAAAGTCAAATGTTTCCGCCCGCCGAATTGAACCCGGGCCCTCCGTGGTGTGTGGGGAGTGTTGTATGGCAGGGGAGTACCTCTTAACTACCAGCTTCGCTGTCTTGTCTCTAGTGACTTATCGTACCTACTCGTGACGCTCTGGATCACGGCTGCCCTTGTTAACCCGTGACTGACACTTCTGTGGCATATCTGTGTCTTTGGCTGCCATCTACGTTTCAAGATGGCACATCTGTGCCTTTGGCTGCCATCTACGTTTCATGACTGCATATAAATATCTTTATTCTGCCCTCCACGTTTTGGGATTACATGTTTGTGTCCTTATTCTGCCATCCACGTATTAGGATTGCATATATATTTCCTTATTCTGCTATCCATGTTTCAGGATGGCACATCTGTGCCCTTGGCTGCCATCCACGTGTCAAGATGGCATATCCTCGCCTTGCACCATCCCTTTATCTACTCTATATCGCTCATTAGTGTTTTTAACCTCACGATTCTATTGCCTCTGATCTTCGTCTCTTCTAAGGTTCTTTGGATTCTTTAAATCTGACAGGGAGGCAACAACGAGTCATGGTACGTGACGAGGTGTCAGAGTGGGCACCTGTGACGAGTGGGGTTCCACAAGGGTCAGTCCTGGGACCGGTACTGTTTTTGGTATTGGGAATGACTTAAGGGAAAGGGGGATAGACTCAGAAGTGTCCCTGTTTGCAGATGATGTAAGTTAATGAGAATAATTAAAACAGTCGGGATCAGGCAAGACTACAAAGAGACCCGGACGGCTACAAGCCCGGTCCAGTAACTGGCCCCCTTTAATTTAACCCGCCAAATATAAAGTAAAGAAGATCGAAGAAGGGCAAATAGACCCCAGACAGGTTATATAGTCAGGTGGGATTAAACTCCTCAAGAAAAAGATCTTGGGGTGAGTATAATACCGGGCCCCATCTCCTGGGCACACATAACAAAACCCCCCCAGATAACCTTGGAATGGGGCGGTTTGGAAACCTAAGTAGGCCCAAATCCCTATAGGAACCGTTAAAAACCCTGTAAGCCGTTCAGAACTGGAGATGCAGGGAAACAAGAATCCCAAACTTTTTCTCAAGAAGGTTAGTGAAAGGTTTGCACAAGAGGCCGGGAGTTGGGGAGCTAAAGACAAAAAATACGCGGGAAAGAAAGGTGGCAGAGCCCAAGAGGGTCAGGGGGGAAGTAAAAAGGGGGTCACAATTGGAAGGAGCCCCCATAAAGAGATGTTAGGAAAGATTTTTCACAAGAGTTGTCAGGAAGGGAATACCCCAGGGTGATAGTAGGAAACCATCATAGTTTTAAGACGAGGTTTGATAAACTCATGGAGCAGGGAGAGGCGAAAAGAGGCCAATGACTCGACCCCAACCACAAATAGGTGAGTCACACACACACACACACACACACATACACACACACAGCCTGGTGGCTAAAGCTCCTTCACCACGGAGGGCCCGGGTGTTCATCCGGAGGGGCGGAAAATTTCGAAGTGTTTCCTTACACACATACAATAGGCTTAGTGTCTAATCGACATGTTCCTAGGACAAAATGGTAACTAACACACACACGTACTGCGTATGTTGTGGGTCTGCGATTGACCTAAGAATACAAATTTGTCAAGACATTACTCCCCCCCCCTTCTCTCTCTCTCTCTCTCTCTCTCTCTCTCTCTCTCTCTCTCTCTCTCTCTCTCTCTCTCTCTCTCTCACACGCACTAAGCTAACAGCAGTAAACAATATTAACATTTTTGTTAAATTATTTAGCAGTTATTGGGATTTATTGCGGGTGTCGTGTAGCTTACTTTAGCGTGTCCACAAACTCTTTTATTATTCACTATTCCAAGGCTCAAAATCCAATTGAAATGGAAATTCGTAGAGAGTTTAGTGAGTTAGTAGCCCAGTTAAAAGTGAGTGTTGAACTGTGTGTGTGTGTGGGGGGGGAGTGTGTGTGTGTGTGTGTGTGTGTGTGTGTGTGTGTGTGTGTGTGTGTGTGTGTGTGTGTGTGTGTGTGTGTGTGTGTGTGTGTGTGTGGGGTGGGGTGTAAGTGTACTCACCAATTTGTGGTTGCAGGAATTGATTCACAGCTCCTGGTCCCGCTTCTTCGCTGGTCGCTACTAGGTCCTTTGTCTCCTTGTTCTATGAGCTTTATCGTTTCTCGCAATAAAGCTATGTATAGATCCTGCCTCCACTACATCCACTTCCTGACAAATCTATGGCTTAAGGAATACTTCCTAACATCCTTGTGACTCATCTGACTCATCAGCTTTCAGTTGTGACCCCTTGTCGCTGTGTCCCATTTCTGAAACATCCTTTGCCTGTCCACAATGCCAATTTATCTCAGTATTTTATATGTCGTCATCATGTCCCCCCTATCTCTCCTGTCCTCCAGTGTCGTCAGGTCGATTTCCTTTTACCTCTCCTCGTAGGACATTTCCCTTTGCTCCGGGACTAGTCTTGTTGCAAACTTTTGCACTTTCTCTATTTTCTTGACGTGCTTGACCAGGTGAGGGTTCCAAACTGATGCTGCATATGAGCCTGACGTACACGGTGTACAGAGTCTTCAACTATTCCTTACTGAGGTGTCGGAACGCTATTCTTAGGTCTGCCAGGCGCCAATATGCTGCAGCAGTTATCTGGTTAATGTGTGCCTCAGGAGATGTGCTCAGTATTATACTAAACCCAAGATCCTTTTCCTTGAGTGAGGTTTGCAGTCTTTGGCCCCCTAGCCTGTGCTCTATCTGCGGTCTTCTTTGCCCTTCTCCGATCTTCATGACTTTGCATTTGGTGGGGTTAAACTACAGGAGCCAGTTGCTGGCCCAGGCTTGAAGCCTGTCCAGGTCCCCTTGTAACCCTGCCTGATCCCCTTCCGACTAAATTCTCATTAACTTCACATCGTCTGCAAACAGGAATACTTCTGAGTCTATCCTTTCCGTCATGTCATTCACATATACCAAAAACAGTACAGGTCCTAGGACTGACCCTTGTGGAACCCCACTCGTCACAGGTGCCCACTCTGACACCTCATCACGTACCATGACTCATTGATCCCTCCCTGTCAGGTATTCTCTGATTCATTGCAGTGCCTTTCCTGTTATGCATGCCTGATCCTCTAGCTTTTGCACTTATCTCTTGTGTGGAACTGTGTTGAAGGCCTTTTTGCAGTCCAAGAAAATGCATTCTATCCACCCGTCTCTCTCTTGTCTTACTTCCGTTACCTTGTCATAAAACTCCAGTAGGTCTGTGACACAGGATTTCCCTTCCCTAAAACCGTGCTGGTTGTCTAGTATGAGCTTGTTCTTTTCTAGGTGCTCCACCACTCTCCTCTTGATAATCTTCTCCATGACTTTGCATACTATACACGTCAGTGACACAGGTCTGTAGATTAATGCCTCGTATCTATCACCTTTCTTAAAAATTGGGACTAAATTTGCCGCCTTCCAAACCTCAGGTAGTTGCCCAGTTTTAATGGATGTGTTGAAGATTGTTGTTAGTGGCACACACAGCGTCTCTGTTCCCTCTCTCAGGACCCATGGAGAGATCTTGTCCGGTCCCACAGCTTGGTTGTGTGTATTGTGTCCAGCACTTGTTGGTGTACCCCACCATTCCGGCTTCCCGGAGTCTTTTCTGTCTCCACTGAAAATACTTCCTGAAATCTCATGTTGAACTCTTCACATGTGTGTGTGTGTGTGTGTGTGTGCGTGTGTGTGTGTGCGTGTGTGTGTGTTAGTTAGTTAGTTACCATTTTTTCCTAGGCACATGTCGATTAGACACTAGGCCTGTTGTATGTATGTGTGTGTGTGTGTAACGAAACACTTCGAAATGTTTCGGCCCCGCCGGGAATTGAACCCGGGCCCTCCGTGCGTGAAGCAAGAGCGCTAGCCACCATGCCATCGGGGCGTGTGTGTGTGTGTGTGTGTGTGTGTGTGTGTGTGTATGACCTAGTTGGAGTGTCGAGCTCTCAATGTACACAAAGATACCAGATTTAATATTTTATATTAATTCCTAGAAAACCATTAGGCAGCAGCAGTAGCTACAGTATATATATTACCGTCGGACTCTGCTTAAATATTGCATTTCTCCAAAATGCCTTAATGGAAACGTATACCTGACTGTGTTGTGGCAAATTCTTTATTTTTTTCCATTTGGTTGACTGAAATTGCATTAATGAAATATTTCAAAAAGAGTGAGTGATACATTTCCATTAAGATGTTCTCAAAAAAAATAAAATAAAAGCATAATAAAAGATTTATTTTCTTCCCCCAACAAAATAGGGAATTGTTTTACCAAGAGCCTAAAACAAATCATCATTTGTTCCAGTAGATAACCTTGAGCTGTACCCTCACTAGAAGGCGCCATTTTACACAAAGTAGATGATTACTTTGAAAGTAAAACAATTCAGTCAATTCTCATGGAGACCAAACCAAATTTTAAGCTTTATAAGTAACAATAGACACCAGAAGTGATTTCAAAATTTTAGCTGGAAAAAAAAAAAAAAAATTTAACTCGATGCTCTTGATTGCAAATACATCTATGAATAGAATTTTATACTTCAACTACCGTTCAACGTTAAATATGCTGCAAAGAACGTGGATAATAAGCATTTTTAAAAGACAGAGAAGCCCACCGCCCCTCCCATCAGAATTCGTCCATCATGTAAGCTTATCAATAAGGTATCTCAACCTTACAGTAAACATTCAACTCATGGGGAAGAGCACAGCTGGAGGCGATCAGATTCCATTTGATGAAGGGAAGGGATGCGTCCTCTCCTTGAATCAAGAGCCCTCCACGAACATCAAGGCACACCGCCTTGAAGGAGAAACCACATCATATCATGGAGAGTGATACGAGGGACCAGGATCCTCTCCAAGGATCCTCTCCAAGGATCCTCTCCAAGGATCCAGTACACAAATTTGACGAACCAAGAAAAAGAAGCGTCCAAACAGCGGCCATATTTTTTTTTTTTTTGGCTGTAAATATTGTTCTGAAAAGAGAAAATGTTGGTACCCATTCCAGCAGCAGTAGTGTGTATGTGTGTATGTGTGTGTGTGTGTGTGTATGTGTGTGTGTGTGTGTGTGTGTGTGTGTGTGTATGTGTGTGTGTGTGTGTGTGTATGTGTGTGTATGTGTGTGTGTGTGTGTGTATGTGTGTGTGTGTGTGTACTCACCTATTTGTACTCACCTATTTGTGGTTGCAGGGGTCGAGTCATAGCTCCTGGCCCCGCCTCTTCACTGGGTTGCTACTAGGTCCTCTCTCTCTCTCCCTGCTCCACGAGCTTTATCAAACCTAGTCTTAAAACTATGTATGGTTCCTGCCTCCACTATGTCCTTTCTAAGCTATTCCACTTCCTGACAACTCTATGACTGAAGAAATACTTCCTAACATCCCTTTGACTCATAGGAGTCTTCAACTTCCAATTGTGACCCCTTGTTTCTGTGTCCCCTCTCTGGAACATTTTGTCTCTGTCCACCTTATCTATTCCTCGCAGTATTTTATATGTCGTTATCATGTCTCCCTAACCCTCCTGTCCTCTAGTGTCGTCAGGCCGATTTTTAACCTTTCTTCGTAGGACAATCCCTTAGCT
>WNWK01005415.1:0-5000 GCA_009830355.1 Cherax destructor
AACGTGTCTGAACGTGTCGAACGTGTCTGAACGTGTCTGAACGTGTCTAAACGTCTTTACGTGTCGAAAGTATCTCAACGTGTCTGGACTTGTCTAGTCATGTTTGAAGGCCGGAGGCCCTCATATCTGGACTTCTGAACTTGCCGGGAGTGTCTGGAGTGTTTGAACGTGACTAAGCGTGTCCGAAGGCCTGGACTGGCTGAACGTGCATGGACGTGTCTGAAAGTGTCTGGGGTTCTGAACGTGTCTGGGTGTTTGTGCCTGGAGTGTCTGAACGTGCCTGGAGTGTTTGAACGTGCCTGGAATGTTTGAACGTTCCTGAAGTGCTGGAACGTGCCTGGGTGTTTGAACGTGCCTGGAATGCCTGAACGGCCTGGAATGTTTGAACGTGCCTGGAGTGCCTGAACCACCTGGAGTGCCAACCTGCCTGATGTGTTTAAACCTGCCTGGAGTGCCTGAACGTGCCTGGAGTGCGTGGAGTATCTGAATGTCTCCTCTTTTTTGTGTGTGTGTGTCTGTTCCATGTACAACCTCTTCTCTCCTCCATACACTGTTCCATACACTGCTGCATACCCCTGCTCACTGTTCCATACACTGCTACATACATTGCTCCATGCAAACAGCCTGGTGCTCCAGGTTTCGGCACATTCTGGCCCAACATTGTCTACGTCAAATCCATTTTTGTATCCTGGTCACCCGCTGCCAGACCTGACACCACGCCCCCTCTCCCCCTGCCCAGACCTGACCCACGCCCTCTCACCTTGCCAGACCTGACCCCGCCCCTCACCTGCTGCCAGACCTGACACCCGCCTCTCTCACCCGCTGCCAGCCCCAACGCCTTCTCACCCGCTGCCAGACCTGACACCACGCCTCTCTCTAATTTGTTATTTTGTGTTAAATCTCTAACCTAAGTTAATCTAAGTTATATGTTAAGCTAACTTAATATAAGTTAACCTAAGTTAATATAATTTAACCTAAGTTAATGTAAGTTAACCTAGTTAACCCAAGCTAAGGTAATCTGTGTTAACCTAATCTACCCGGCAATACCCAGCCTAGCCTTAATTAACCAATATCTAACCTGTGTATTTAACAACCCACCGCACCAGAACCCATGGTCTGGTGGGGGCTTGGGACCGAGCCGAGGGGCGTTGACCCTTCTCCCCTCCCCTTAATCGATTACAAGCAAATTACCTATTGATAGACACTGTGTCTGGGGGAAGGTTGTAAACGTTTTGAACTACACGTTGCTGTCTGAGGTTAGTGGTCTATCATTCAACACTATATATATATATATATATATATATATCAAAAGATCACAGTAATCAGGTGATATCAGAATATGAAGACAACCACTATGAAAAATAGAGGAATTCCAGCGCTTTCGGACTACTCACATTATCAAGGAACTATAAAAGGAAACATGACAAGAGGACTTATAAAGGGCAAGACTACACCTCACAGTCACATCACACTAACAAAGACTACACTCACATCATTCTAAAAAGACTACCACCACCTCGTAGCGTAACATCTATGACTTGTGAAGAGGAAAAACAGAAAGGACCTGAAACTCTTCAATAAGATTAGTCCAATTTATCATTAAATTCTTCCCAAATTTTATTAATTATAAAAGAATCCAATTTATATAAACCAAAAGAAATATTCATATTATTTTCAAAACTGCTTTTAATGAAACATGATTCTATTATATTCCTCTCAACCATGGACTTGCTTGATACAACCTTCTCAGCATTTTGAAAATCAATTGGATGGTTAAAGTCTTCACATGAATAAATAGAGCATTAGAATCTTGTCCAGTTCTAATGCTATATTTATGTTGTTTTAATCTTAGTTCAAGACTTTACCAGTTTGACCATAATAAACTTTATCGCATATTTTACAGGGAATCTTATAGACACATCCGTCAGCATTTTGGGGGAATTTTTATCAAAAGTCTTTTTACTGTATCAAGATTTTAAATACAACTGATATTAAAATTCTTAAGAAAGGCATATCAACCAAGTTTTCATGGTAAGGGAGAACCAACATATTTTTGGTTGAATAAGGTTGGTTGTCCCTTTTGGGATTGTAAAAGTATTCCTAGCTATTTTAAAAGATTTATCAATTATGTTTCTAGGGTATTTTAAATCATTAGCTATTTCATAAATTTTAGAGATTTCTTCATCTATGAACTCTAGACTACAAATACGTAAAGCTCTCAAAAACATTGAAGAAAAAACCGACACTTTAACTCTATCTTGATGTGAAGGTAATAGTGTACATAGGAACAATTATTTGTAGGTTTTCTGTAAATTTTAAATTTAAAATCAATGTTACCCTTAATAATAAAAACATCTAGGAAGGGCAATGAGTTATTTACTTCGAATTCAACAGTAAAATTTATAGAATGAGCTAAGCTATTTAATTTAACAAGGAAATGGTTTATGTCTACATTCTTAGGCATAAGGCACAAAATATCATCAACATATCTATACCATTTGCTCTATTGAAGGATAGTGTTAAGCAATCTTGTTTCGAAAAATTCCATATATAAATTACTAAGAACAGGTGAAAGAGGATTGCCCATTGCCATACCAAACTTCTGTGTGTAAAACTCATCATTAAATACAAATTTTGCATCAACAATACAAAGTTTAATAAGTTTAATGATAGTAGGAACTGCAATGGTAAATCATAATTAACCAGTTCTTCAGATAAGAAACTTAGTAAATCATCAACTGGAACTTTTTGTAAACAAGGAGGTAACATCAAACTAACCATATTGAAATCATTTAAATTAGTCAAGGTGCTTAATTTATCAACTAAATCTAAGTTGTTTTTTAAAATTTAAAATTAGAAATTTTTCCAACAATTGGGCTCAAAAAAATCAACAAGCCATTTAGAAAGTTTATAAGAAACTGAACCTATAGAGCTAATAATTGGTCTAACAGGATTACCAGGTTTTTGTGTTTTTATTAATCCATACATATAAGGTAAAGATGGATTAGTAGAAGTAAATTTTTAATTAATTCATCTTTGCCCTTCAATAGATGTTTTATTGTTTTATTGAAATTGCTGTTAACAGTTTCTAAGGGATTCTTTCTAAGTTTAGAATAGGTTTCAAAATCATCTAGGAGGTTATTCATTTTATCTTGGTAATCGGTTTCTTTCATAATTACAATTGCATTTATTTTATCTGCTTTAGTAAGACGCAAATTTTTATTATTCAAAAGTGAATCATAAGACTTAAAAAATCTTTGAGGGCAATTGGGAATATTTTGTTTTAACATTGAGCTATATACCATCCCCTTACTAATATTAATTTCATCAGCGGATAAATCAGAGGAATATAATAGAATCATGTTTCATTAAAAGCAGTTTTGAAAATAATATGAATATTTCTTTTGGTTTATATAAATTGGATTCTTTTATAATTAATAAAATTTGGGAAGAATTTAATGATAAATTGGACTAATCTTAATTCTTGGGAAGAGTTTCAGGTCCTTTCTTGTTTTTCCTCTTCACAGAGTCGTGAGATGTTACGCTACTGTGAGGTGTAGTCTTTGTTAGTGTGATGTGACTGTGAGGTGTAGTCTTGCCCCTTATATAAGTCCTCTTGTCATGTTTCCTTTTATAGTTCCTTGATAATGTGAGTAGTCACAGCGCTTGGAATTCCTCTATTTTTCATAGTGGTTGTCTTGCATATATATATATATATATATATATATATATATATATATATATATATATATATATATATATATATATATATATATATATATATATATATATATATATATATATATATATATATATATATATTCGTGTTGATATGAAATCTTTCACTTAATATTATCCCCTTTCCCTCAGCTCTTCCCCTCAGTCCTCCCTCTCTTAGTCCTGCCCCTCTCCCCTCTCCCTCTCTCTCTCTCTCTCTCCTCTCTCTCTCTCTCTCTCTCTCTCTCTCTCTCTCTCTCTCTCTCTCTCTCCCTCTCAAGAGAGCAAAACACTCACCAAAGAAATGGGATATTTAAAATTGGAACAGGAAATGAAGAGAGTAGAGGAGACATCATGATAATTACCAGGAAGGGGGAGGAGGAGGAGGAGGAGGAGGAGGAGGAGGTGGAGGAGGAGGAGGAGGTGGAGGAGGAGGAGGAGGTGGAGGAGGAGGAGGAAGAGGAGGATTAGATGAAGGAGGACGCGGAGGAGGATTGTCCCTTGAGTGCCACTTCAAGATGATCTCTATCATAAACACTCTGGTAGAGCTCTCATCTAGAGTGCCACATCAAGCTGAGCTCTCCTAGAGTGCCACATGAAGCTAGGCTCTCATCTAGAGTGCCACATCAAGCTGAGCTCTCGTAGAGTGCCACATCAAGCTGAGCTCTCGTAGAGTGCCACATCAAGCTGAGCTCTCCTAGAGTGCCACATCAAGCTGAGCTCTCCTAGAGTGCCACATCAAGCTGAGCTCTCCTAGAGTGCCACATCAAGCTGAGCTCTCCTAGAGTGCCACATCAAGCTGAGCTCTCCTAGAGTGCCACATCAAGCTGAGCTCTCCTAGAGTGCCACATCAAGCTGAGCTCTCCTAGAGTGCCACATCAAGCTGAGCTCTCCTAGAGTGCCACAAGTTCAGAAACATTTAACCTTCCTGAGAATGTGACACATCCAAGGGTGCCAGAGGATTTTTTTCCCCTCTGGATCAACAGGTGGTTTCCCGGGGGTGAAACCCCTTCCCCCCGCACGGGTTTAAAAACCCCAGTACTGGAAACCTTCTTTATCAGCCCTACTAGGTTTCACGGGGTTTAAAAACCCTAGTACTAGAAACCTTCTTTATCAGCCCTACTAGGTTTCACGGGGTTTAAAAAACCCAGTACTGGAAACCTTCTTTATCAGCCCTACTAGGTTTCACGGGGTTTAAAAAACCCAGCACGGGAACCCTTCTTTATCCAGCCCTAGGAGGTTTCACTGTGGTTATAAACCCCATTAGCAGAAACCCTTACTTT
>WNWK01005415.1:7500-17500 GCA_009830355.1 Cherax destructor
GGTTAGGTTTGGTTAGGTTAGGTTAGGTTTGGTTAGGTTAGGTTAGGTTAGGTTAGGTTAGGTTAGGTTAGGTTAGGTTTGGTTAGGCAAGGCTAGGTTAGGTTAGTTTAGGTTAGGTTAGTTTAGGTTTGGTTAGGTTAGGTTAGGTTAGGTTAGGTTAGGTTTGGTTAGGTTAGGTTAGGTTAGGTTAGGTTTGCTTAGGTTAGGTTAGGTTTGGTTAGGTTAGGTTTGGTTAGGTTAGGTTAGGTTTGGTTAGGTTAGGTTAGGTTTGGTTAGGTTTGGTTAGGTTAGGTTAGGTTAGGTTAGGTTGGTTAGGTTAGGTTAGGTTAGGTTAGGTTAGGTTTGGTTAGGTTAGTTAGCTTAGGTTGGTTAGGTTAGGTTAGGTTAGGTTAGGTTTGGTTAGGTTAGGTTAGGTTTGGTTAGGTTAGGTTAGGTTAGGTTTGGTTAGGTTGGGTTAGGTTAGGTTAGCTTAGGTTAGGTTAGGTTAGGTTAGGTTAGGTTAGGTTTGGTTAGGTTACGTTAGGTTTGGTTAGGTTAGGTTAGGTTTAGTTAGGTTAGGTTTGGTTAGGTTATGTTATGTTAGGTTAGGTTAGGTTTGGTTTGCTTAGGTTAGGTTAGGTTTGGTTAGGTTAGGTGAGGTTAGGTTAGGTTAGGTTTGCTTAGGTTAGGTTAGGTTAGGTTAGGTTAGGTTAGGTTTGGTTAGGTTAGGTTAGGTTTGGTTAGGTTAGGTTAGGTTTGGTTAGGTTAGGTTAGGTTAGGTTTGGTTAGGTTAGGTTTGGTTAGGTTAGGTTAAGTTAGGTTAGGTTAGGTTAGGTTAGGTTTGGTTAGGTTAGGTTTGGTTAGGTTAGGTTTGGTTAGATTGGTTAGGTTAGGTTAGGTTAGGTTAGGTTAGGTTAGGTTAGGTTAGGTTAGGTTAGGTTAGGTTTGGTTAGGTTAGTTAGCTTAGGTTAGGTTTGGTTAGGTTAGGTTAGGTTTGGTTAGGTTAGTTAGCTTAGGTTAGGTTTGGTTAGGTTAGGTTAGGTTTGGTTAGGTTAGGTTAGGTTTGGTTAGGTTAGGTTAGGTTTGGTTATGTTAGGTTAGGTTAGGTTAGGTTAGGTTTGGTTAGGTTAGGTTATGTTTGGTTATGTTTGGTTAGGTTAGGTTAGGTTAGGTTAGGTTAGGTTAGGTTAGGTAAGGTTTGGTTAGGTTAGGTTAGGTTTGGTTAGGTTAGGTTTGGTTAGGTTTGGTTAGGTTAGTTAGCTTAGGTTAGGTTAGGTTAGGTTAGGTTAGGTTAGGTTTGGTTAGGTTCGGTTAGGTTTGGTTAGGTTAGGTTAGGTTTAGTTAGGTTAGGTTTGGTTAGGTTATGTTAGGTTAGGTTAGGTTAGGTTTGGTTTGCTTAGGTTAGGTTAGGTTTGGTTAGGTTATGTTAGTTTAGGTTTGGTTAGGTTAGGTTAGGTTAGGTTAGGTTAATTTAGGTTTGGTTAGGTTAGGTTAGGTTTGGTTGGGTTAGGTTAGGTTTGGTTAGGTTAGGTTAGGTTTAGTTAGGTTAGGTTTGGTTAGGTTAGGTTAGGTTAGGTTATGTTAGGTTAGGTTAGGTTTGGTTAGGTTAGGTTATGTTAGGTTAGGTTAGGTTAGGTTAGGTTAGGTTAGGTTTGGTTAGGTTAGGTTAGGTTAGGTTTGGTTAGGTTAGGTTAGGTTAGGTTTGCTTAGGTTAGGTTAGGGTAGGTTAGGTTAGGTTAGGTTAGGTTTGGTTAGGTTAGGTTAGGTTTGGTTAGGTTAGGTTAGGTTAGGTTAGGTTAGGTTAGGTTAGGTTAGGTTAGGTTTGGTTAGGTTTGGTTAGGTTAGGTTAGGTTAGGTTTGGTTAGGTTAGGTTAGGTTAGGTTAAATTAGGATGAGTTAGCTTTACATTAGTCGTGATTCAACACTATGTTATTCTCATTAATGCACAAGCAATAAGAGAAGAATCGTAATTAACTTGTGTCTGAGAGTTCTTGGAAGATGAACCACTGAGTTCCTGAAGACGAATTCTTGAAAAGACGTGCCCTTGGAAGACGCAGTACTGACGTCCTTAGAACGAGTTCACATACGTCAATAAAAAGTTTAGGATGCTAGAAAGTCCTCCAGCATCCACCCTAGGTAATCAAGTTCATACGAGAGGTGGGGGGATTGATCTTTCCCACTGGGGACTGATCCTTACCACTGAAAACACAGCCTTCCCACTGTGGACACATCCACTACTATAACCCCAGTCGTCAAGAGGATGAAGATAAACCCTGCTAATTTCACTACGAAATCAGAAGAATCTTCAACGTCATTACTGCCAGGCTCCGGCTGGACTACAAGTACCTCTGGACTTTAATACTCCCAGGCTCCAGCTGGACTACAAGTACCTCTGGACGTTACTACTGCCAGGCTCCAGCTAGACTACAAGTACCTCTGGACGTTAATACTCCCAGGCTCCAGCTGGACTCCAAGTACCTCTGGACGTTACTACTGCCAGGCTCCAGCTGGACTACAACTACCTCTGGACGTTACTACTCCCAGGCTCCAGCTGGACTACAAGTACCTCTGGACGTTACTACTGCCAGGCTTCAGCTGGACTACAAGTACCTCTGGACGTTACTACTCCCAGGCTCCAGCTGGACTACAAGTACCTCTGGACGTTACTACTGCCAGGCTCCAGCTGGACTTCACGAGGCACTGGGAGATTGCATCACCATCTGATTTAGTAATGTATACAGGAGAAGGGGTTACTAACCCCTTGCTCCCGGCATTTTAGTCGCCTCTTACGACACGCATGGCTTACGGAGGAAGAATTCTGTTCCACTTCCCCATGGAGATAAGAGGACATAAACAAGAACAAGAACTAGTAAGAAAATAGAAGAAACCACTGAGGGGTGTGTATATATATGCTTGTACATGCATGTGTAGTGTGACCTAAGTGTAAGTAGGAGTAGCAAGACGTACCTGAAGCCTTACATGTTTACAATGTTGACATAACACAACAAAAACATTGCTAGAGGAGCTAGAGTCTCATCCTCCATTATTACATGTTGGAATTATACTAAAAATGTATTGAATTCAGAGACAACTCACTCACCTTTGCTCAAGAAATGTCAAATTGTTTCATCCACAGTGGTATATTCCACTTGGAATAACACACTGTAAATAACTCATAACCACTGAAACTCCCCTAACTTCCTCCGTAACTTAGCAATATAAGAGTGTTTAAATTATTTAAAATTACTTATAAGGTTTAATGTAATATTTGGTAACTGAACTTATGTCTGCTGTACTAAGAGTGTGACCAGATACATGACTTGTACGTTGTTCATCACCACTGTAACTCGTACGTTGTTCATCACCACTGTAACTCGTACGTTGTTCATCACCACTGTAACTCGTAACGTTGTCATTACCATTAACTGTAGTTCTTCATTACCACTGTAACTTGTAGCGTTGTTCATCACCATGTAACTGACGTTGTTCATCACCACTGTAACTCGTACGTTGTTCATCACCACTGTAACTTGTACGTTGTTCATTACCACTGTAACTTGTACGTTCTTCATTACCACTGTAACTCTGTACGTTGTTCATCACCACTGTAACTCGTACGTTGTTCATTACCACTGTAACTCGTACGTTGTTCATCACCACTGTAACTTGTACGTTGTTCATCACCACTGTAACTCGTACGTTGTTCATTACCACTGTAACTGACGTTGTTCCATCACCACTGTAACTCGTACGTTGTCATTACCACTGTAACTGTACGTTCTTCATTACCACTGTAACTTGCATAACTACCAATCACACTAGTAGGCTCCAGCCCCGGACCCATTATTTGCCTCTGCAGTCCCTAAGCTACCATCAACACCATGGGAGTGAGGTACGCAGCGAACCCCGCCCCCTGACGGACACCAGGTCACTTGAACCCCACCCCCTGGCGGACACCAGGTCACTTGAACCCCACCCCTGACGGACACCAGGTCACTTGAACCCCGCCCCCTGACGGACACCAGGTCACTTGAACCCCACCCCTGACGGAACCAGGTCACTTGAACCCCCCTCCTGGCGGACACCAGGTTACTGAACCCCGCCTGCGGACACCGGTCCGGACCCACCTGGGACAGGTCACTGAACCCCGCCCCTGACGGACACCAGGTCACTGAACCCCCCCCTGGCGGACACCAGGTACTTGAACCCCGCCCCCTGACGGACACCAGGTTACTTGAACCCCGCCCCTGACGGACACCAGGTCACTTGAACCCCGCCCCCTGACGGACACCAGGTCACTTGAACCCCGCCCCTGACGGACACCAGGTCACTGAACCCCGCCCCTGACGGACACCAGGTCACTTGAACCCCGCCCCTGACGGACACCAGGTCACTTGAACCCCGCCCCTGACGGACACCAGGTCACTTGAACCCCGCCCCCTGACGGATACCAGATCACTTGAACCCCGCCTCCTGGCGGACACCAGGTTACTTGAACCCCGCCCCTGACGGACACCAGGTCACTCGAACCCCACCCCTGACGGACACCAGGTCACTCGAACCCCGCCCCCTGACGGACACCATGTCACTCGAACCCCGCCCCTGACGGACACCAGGTCACTCGAACCCCGCCCCCTGACGGACACCAAGTTACTTGAACCCCGCCCCTGACGGACACCAGGTCACTTGAACCCCGCCCCCTGACGGACACTAGGTTACTTGAACCCCGCCCCCTGACGGACACTAGGTTACTTGAACCCCGCCCCCTAACGGACACCAGGTCACTTGAACCCCGCCTCCTGACGGACACCAGGTTACTTGAACCCCGCCCCTAACGGACACCAGGTCACTTGAACCCCACCCCGCCGCACACCAGGTCACTTGAACCCCACCCCTGACGGACACCAGGTCACTTGAACCCCGCTCCCTGACGGACACCAAGTCACTTGAACCCCGCCCCTGACGGATACCAGGTCACTTGAACCCCGCCCCTGACGGTCACCAGGTCACTTGAACCCCACCCCCGCCGCACACCAGGTCACTTGAACCCCGCCCCTGACGGACACCAGGTCACTTGAATCCCACCCCCTGACGGACACCAGGTTACTTGAACCCCGCCCCCTGACGGACACCAGGTCACTACACACCTACACAACTATCATTATCTGGCAGATAAAAGGTATAAAATACCAACACGATTTAAAAATAAACACAAAATGAGGGATTCTGCAGGGCCCTGCAGGTCTGTCCCTAATAGAACCTCCTCAGCATCCTCCATCTGACTCTCCACCATAAACACACTCACGCGACTTTAAAAATCTCAGTGTGTGGCCGAAACGTATTTTGACCGTCAATATCTGGGTGACACATTTCTTGGGTCAAAGTAATTGTTAATTGTTTAACTAATTACTACCTTAATCTACACTCGTTAGGTCTTAGTTTCTTGTGTTAGTTAATTGACGTGTTCATCTCCCGCCCCCTCATTGTACGTCTGTTATTTAACGATGGTTAACGAGTTCACCTGACTCTCATTGTAATGACGTGAGTTATTTAACGATGGTTAACGAGTTCACCTGACTCTTATTATAATGACGTGTGTTATTAAACGATGTTTAACGAGTTCACCTCACTCTCATTGTAATGACGTGTGTTATTAAACGATGTTTAACGAGTTCATCTCATGACGTCATTAAACGATGGTTAACGAGTATTTTCTTTCTCCGCAGGTAGCCAATGGGATGGCAGCCTTGTCTCTCTGCTGAGTGCCACTGTTATTCTGCTGTTCTAGGTGGCACAGACACACCAGTGTGCTTTTCTAGATGGCACAGTGCCACCGATGTGGTGTTCTAGATGGCACAGTGCCACCAATGTGCTGTTCTATATGCACTGTGACGCCATCCATCGTGCTGTTGAAGATGGCACAGTGTCGCCATCTTCCTGATGGGGATGGCACATTGCCTCCATCCTACTGATCCCATGGATGGCACAGTGCCACCATCCTACTGCTACTATGGACGGCACAGTGTCACCATCCTACCGCTGCCATGGATGGCACAGTGCCACTATCCAGCGGCTGTAGGGGGCACGGTGCCACCATAGTGCTGCTGTGAGTGGCACAGTGCCACTTTCCTACTGCCGTGGGTGGCACAGTGCCACCATTTTACTGGTACAATATATGGCAGAGTGCTACCATTTTGCTGATGTCATGGATGGCACAGTGCCGCCATACTGCTGGTGCCATGGATGGCACAGTGCCACCATACTGATGGTGAAATGAATGGCACAGTGCAGCTATTCTGCTGGTGCCATGAATTGCACAATGCCGCTATCATGCTAGTGCCATGGATGGCACAGTGCCGCTATGCTGCCGGTGTCATGGATGGCACAGCGCCACCATACTGCTGGTGCCATGGATGGCACAGTGCCGCTATTCTGCTGGTGCCATGGATGGCACAATGCTTCTATACTGCTGGTACCATGGGTGACAGTGCCATCATACTGCAGGTGCCATGGATAGCACAGTGCGACCATCCTGCTGGTGCCATGGATGGCAGAAAGATATTTGTAATTAATAGACCATAACGTGTTCACGTGTTCACACATATTCAAACTGTATTACACACTGTGTGCACACAGTGTTCACTCGTGTACAGACGTGTTCACACAGTGTTCACTCGTGTACAGACGTGTTCACACAGTGTTCACACGTGTTCAGACGTGTTCACACTGTGTTTACTCTTATTTAGGCCGTGTTCACACAGTGTTCACCAAGTTTTCATTCGTTGTTCAAACAGTTTTCAAGTTTTCACACAGTGTTCACAGCGTGTTCACACAATGCTCTCTTAGTGTTCACACAGTGTTCACAGCGAGTTCACACAATGCTCTCTTAGTGTTCACAGCGTGTTCACATAATGCTCTCTTAGTGTTCGCACAGTGTTCATACAGTGTTTACACAGTGTTCACTGTGTTCACACAGTGTTCCCACCCTCCTAAACACGAGTGTACTGACACACATGAACACATCCTAACTCAGAGATGTTCTTCATGTTCACCCTGTTCTTCATGTTCCTCATGCTCTTCATGTTCACCATGTTCCTCATGTTCTTCATGTTCACCATGTTCTTCATGTTCACCAAGTACTTCATGTTCATCATGTTCTTTATGTTCTTCATCAAGAACAGAGTTATCTTTTAATTCCAAAATAAATTCTTCACTATTAAAAAAATTATCTATAACGATTTTTTAGAATTAATAAAAAAAAATAATAATATTTAGACGAGATTATTATTTGTTATTGTTAGTGTGTGTGTGTGTGTGTGTGTGTGTGTGTGTTTGTGTGTGTGTGTGTGTGTGTGTGTGTGTGTGTGTGTTGTGTGTGTGTGTGTGTGTGTTTGTGTGTGTGTGTGTGTGTGTTTGTGTGTGTTTGTGTGTGTGTGTGTGTGTGTGTTTGTGTGTGTTTGTGTGTGTGTGTGTGTGTGTGTGTGTGTTTGTGTGTGTTTGTGTGTGTGTGTGTGTGTGTGTGTGTGTTTGTGTGTGTTTGTGTGTGTGTGTGTGTGTGTTTGTGTGTGTGTGTTTGTGTGTGTGTGTTTGTGTGTGTGTGTTTGTGTGTGTTTGTGTGTGTGTGTGTGTTTGTGTGTGTGTGTGTGTGTGTGTTTGTGTGTGTTTGTGAGTGTGTGTATGTTTGTGTGTGTGTGTGTGTTTGTGTGTGTTTGTGTGTGTGTGTTTGTGTGTGTGTTTGTGTGTGTGTGTGTGTTTATGTGTGTGTGTGTTTGTGAGTGTGTGTGTGTGTGTACTCACCTAATTGTGGTTGGAGGGGTCAAGCCACAGCTCCTGGCCCCGCCTCTTCACTGGTCGCTACTAGGTTCACTCTTCCTGCTCCATGACCTTATCATACCTCTTTTCAAAGCTGTGTATGGTTCCTGCCTCCACTACATCACTTCCCAGACTATTCCACTTCCTGACAACTCTGTGACTGAAGAAATACTTCCTAACATCCCTGTGACCCTGTCTTCAACTTCCAATTTTGACCCCTTGTTTCTGTGTCCCTTCTCTGGAACATCCTGTCTCTGTCCAGTATTTTATATGTCGTTATCATATCCCCCCTATCTGTCCTGTAGTCCAGTGTCGTCAGGTCAATTTCCCTTAACCTCTTCTTGTAGGACATTCTCCTTAGCTCCGGGACCAGTCTAGTTGCAAACCTTTGCACTTTCTCTAGTTTCCTTACGTGCTTGGCTAGGTGTGGGTTCTAAACTGGTTCTGCATACTTCAATAGGGCCTGACGTACACGGTGTACAGAGTCCTGAATGATTCCTTACTGAGATGTCGGAATGCTATTCTTAATTTTGCCAGGCGCCTATATGCTGGAGTAGTTATTTGGTTGATGTGCGCCTCAGGAGATGTGTTCGGTATTATACTCACCCCAAGATCCTTTTCCTTGAGTGAGGTTTGTAGTCTTTGGCCCCGTAGATTGTCTTCATTGCCCTTTCCCAATCTTCATGACTTTGCACTTGGTGGGGTTGAACTCCAGGAGCCAGTTTCTGGACCAGGCCTGCAACCTGTCCTGATTTCTTTGTAGTCCTGCCTGGTCCTCCTCTGATTGAATTCTCCTCATAACTTCACATCGTCATAGACTTCTGAGTCTATTCCTTCCGTCAAGTCGTTCACATATACCAGAAACAGCACTGGTCCTAGGACTGACCCTTGTGGAAGCCTGCTCATCACAGTCGCCCACTCTGACACCTCGTCAAGTACTATGACTCGCTGACGTCTTCCAGTCAGGTATTCTCTGATCCATTACAGTGCCTTCCCTCTTCTCCCTGTCTGGTCCTCCAGCTTTTGCACTGACCTCTTGTGTGGAACTGTGTCAAAAGCCTTCTTACACTCTAGGAAAACGCAATCTACCCACCCCTGTCTCTCTTGACTTACTGCTGTCACCTTGTCATAGAACTCCAGTAGGTTTGTGATACAGGATTTCCCGTCCTTGAATCCGTGCTGGTTGTCGTTGATAAGCTCATTCCTTTCTAGGTGCTCCACCACTCTTCTCCTGATATTCTCCATGACTTTGCATACTATACATGTCAGTGGCACTAGTGTGTAGTTTAAGGCTTCGTGTCTGTCTTCTTTTTTTAAAAATTGTGACTACATTAGCTTCATCGCCTCCTCCTCCTCGGTTGTATGTATTGTGTCCAACACTTGATGGTGCACCCCGTCTCTCTGCCTTTCTGGAGGCCCTTATGTCTCCTCTGTGAATAATTCTTCAAATCTCACGTTGAGCTTCTCATATACGTCTCGGTCGTTTCTTGTGAACTCTCCTCCTTACTTCCTCAGCCTTATTACCTGGTCCTTGACTGTTGTTTTCCTCCTGATGTGGCTGTAGAACAGCTTCGTGTCGGACTTGGCTCTCGCTGCTACGTCAGTTTCCTGTTGTCGTTGGGCCTCCCTCCTTACCTGTGTGTGTGTGTGTATGTGTGTGTGTGTATGTGTGCGTGTGCGTGAGTGTGTATGTATGCATTATTTATTTCTGATAGCAACACAGTCTTATGCAATATAAAAAATATCCATTGCAACACACAGCGCATGGTGAGGCGCTGCACAATAACAAGGCTGAGAATGCAACATCACCTGTGTCCAGGGAACACAAGAGTGGCGCGAGTCATGGTCAAGGTCTTTCTTCTTTCCCCTGATTTAATTTTTTATCTGTATTCAGTAAATTTAAAAATTAATTTGTATTTTTCATTTTTTCCCATATTAACTCGAGCTTCTCCTGTAAATACATTTTGTAAATAGGAATTGTTCCTGTAATGGAAGAAGAGTTACTTAAATGGAATTACTGTAACTAGTAGCCTCTGCTTGTATTAACCACCACTTATTGTATTAGCTGTATATACAGTGTATACAGGTCTATATTTATATATACATAGTGTGTCCCCTGATATACTTGGGTCCAGAGTGGCATTGTACGTGATGTACCACGTCCTTGATGTACTACGTCCTTGCTGTACCATGTCCTTGCTGAACCACG
>WNWK01005415.1:20000-50000 GCA_009830355.1 Cherax destructor
AGTAGATGGTGTGGTTGATGGTGGTTAGTAGATGGTGTGGTTGATGGTGGCTAGTAGATTGTGTGGTTGATGGAGGCTAGTTGATGGTGTGGTTGATGGTGGCTAGTAGATGGTGTGGTTGATGGTGGCTAGTAGATGGTGTGGTTGATGGTGGCTAGTAGATGGTGTGGTTGATGGTGGCTAGTAGATGGTGTGGTTGATGGTGACTAGTAGATGGTGTGGTTGGTGGTGGCTAGTAGATGGTAAAAGGTATACTTTTCAATGTATACCTCCCAAGATATATCTCTCTAGGTTTACCTCCTAAGGTATACCTCCCAAGGTATACCTCTCATGGTATACTTCTCAAGTTACACCTCCGAAAGGTATACCTCTCAATGAATACCCCTAAAGGTATACCCCAAAGGTATACATTCTAAAGTATACCTCCCAAAGTATACCTGACAGGTTGCCAGGTGTCAGACCATTTTTCACGTATTATTTGGTGATTGTCTATATTGTTGGCTATAATGTTTTGGTAGAACCTAGAATATTTTGTGGTAAGATTTTTTTTACTCTTTCTTTCTCTGTTTCTCTCTCTCATACATTATATATATATATATATATATATATATATATATATATATATATATATATATATATAATCCCAACATCCATCACTGTCCAGCCTTGTTTATTTGAGTGCACTAAGCAGCATGTGGAGATGTCTGTGGTATGTGTCTCTGTCTGTACTGCCTGCCACAACTAACACATAGAAGTTAGAACACTGGCACTCCCGTAGTTAGCCACATCCTTAGAAGAGAGTAATCTACATTGTAAATATTTATATATCCTGTAAGAAATCTCTTGAAAAGGAGTTATTCATGGACAAACACCTGTGAGCGTGTATATATATATATATATATATATATATATATATATATATATATATATATATATATAATATACACACTGATACAATTACTGAGAGGTGTTTAGTGTTGATGTAAGAGAGAGATGTGTATGTGTGGTGGAATTACGATTTCCAATGTTGAATTTATTATGTAGAATACAAAATAAACAATATACTTTTTTGCCTTATTTATTGATTTATTTCTCGTACCTGGAAGACAATGTTGCATCTCAGGTCTGGAACACAATGTTGCATCTCAGGTCTGGAAGACAATATTTCCCCTGCAGCTGTATGACCCCTGTGGGTTTAGCGCTGTGTTCTTGTCAATCACAGACTGGTAGTTTAAATAACCTTTGATGTCTTGATGAAGAAGACACATGTACAACACCTGGGTGTCTTTATTGATAAAGAAGACACATGTGTAACACCTGGGTGTCTTTATTGATGAAGAAGACACATGTACAACACCTGGGTGTCTTTA
This sequence comes from Cherax destructor, assembly GCA_009830355.1. Classification (NCBI taxonomy): domain Eukaryota; kingdom Metazoa; phylum Arthropoda; class Malacostraca; order Decapoda; family Parastacidae; genus Cherax; species Cherax destructor. The sequence continues at coordinate 21,371 of WNWK01005415.1, forward strand.
TTGATGAAGAAGACACATATGCAACACCTGGGTGTCTTTATTGATGAAGAAGACACATGTGCAACACCTGGGTGTCTTTATTGATGAAGAAGACACATGTGTAACACCTAGGTGTCTTTATTGATGAAGAAGACACATATGCAACACCTGGGTGTCTTTATTGATGAAGAAGACACATGTGTAACACCTAGGTGTATTTATTGATGAAGAAGACACATATGCAACACCTGGGTATCTTTATTGATGAAGAAGACACATGTGTAACACCTGGGTGTCTTTATTGATAAAGAAGACACATGTACAACACCTGGGTGTCTTTATTGATGAAGAAGACACATGTGTAACACCTGGGTGTCTTTATTGATGAAGAAGACACATGTACAACACCTGGGTGTCTTTATTGAAGAAGAAGACACATGTACAACACCTGGGTGTCTTTATTGAAGAAGAAGACACATGTACAACACCTGGGTGTCTTTATTGAAGAAGAAGACACATGTGCAACATGACGATGCTGACTAACGTACTAAATAACGGAAGTGAATAACAGGACAGAAAAAAACGGTAGAGAATAACGGTACAGGATAACGGTACTGTCCTTGAAGGTTATTACTGTACGACCTTGGACTAAGACAAAGTCCTTGGCCCGGTACACAGTCCATGTGTACCAGAGTGCGGATGTTTTTCCCTAGCTAATTATGTGTTTTTGTGTCCTTCAGGGTCCTTACTGGTCGAGTACCAGTGTACGTGACAAGGACGGTACCAACGTACATTCCACGAATTCTTTTTAGCCGTTGTACGTGTTTGGTTGGGATTGTTTGTGTGTGTGTGTGTGTGTGTGTGTGTGTGTGTGGTGTGTACACTCACCTTTTTGAACTCACCTATTTGTAGTTGCCGGGATCGGTTCATAGCTCCTGGCCCCACCTCTTATCTTAGCAGGTCGCTACCAGGTCCACTCTCCACTTGTTCCATGATCTTTATCATGCCTCTTCTTAAAGCTAAGTATGGATCCTGCCTATACTACATCACTCTCCAGGACATGCCTCTTAGCTTCGGGACTAGTCTTGCTGCAAACTCTTGAGCTTTTTCTACTTTATTGGCGTGTTTGACCAAGTGTGGGTTCCATACTGGTGCTGCATACTCCAATAAGACCCTGATGTACACAGTGTAAATATGCTACATCAGTTATGTGCCTCAGTAGCAACAGCTTGTAACTCCCTATTGTTGATATATGTAGGTATATTATCCACCAATAAGTTACAAAATTAGCTTAGTTTTTTCCCACTCTAGTTCCATTGTGCTCTTCTTCTTTTCTGTCAATGTTTCCTTATTATCCCCAGCATCCCCAGCATCCCCAGCATCCCCAGCATCCCCAGCATCCCCAGCATCCCCAGCATCCCCAGCATCCCCAGCATCCCCAGCATCCCCAGCATCCCCAGCATCCCCAGCATCCCCAGCATCCCCAGCATCCCCAGCATCCACAGCATCCCCAGCATCCCCAGCATCCCCACCATCCCCAGCATCCCCAGCATCGAGAGAGAGAGAGAGAGACAGACAGACAGACAGACAGACAGATACATATAGAACAAAAGAAAATCTGTAATTCCCTTGACAAAAACAACAACATTAGCACCAGTGTATATTCATACATAATTCCCACATACACCATAATACACTACATATGCAGGTCGAGGCGACTATCCCCAGCCCATCCCCTACCCTCATCCTAACCTATCCCTATGGCTCTGTACACCTCTGTGTGTACACATGCATATGTAAGTGTTCCGGGGCGTGCACACGCTAACATAAATGCTGGTATATATGCTGGTATTTACGCTGGTATATACGCCGCATTCCCACAAGTATATGAAAATAAAACCCATATATATTCGCACTTAAAACTCATTTAATTTCACCCGCAGTTTACCAGGGGAAGTTTTCTATAAATGCAAAAAATAATGTATTGAAAAGCGATGTATTTATAATGTATTCAGTTACTATAGCCAAATATATATATATATATATATATATATATATATATATATATATATATATATATATATATATATATATATATATATATATATATAAGAAATCTGTATTTTCTACAGATTTTAAGCACTTTGTCTTATGTGTTGTCTTATGTGCTTCACGTCTGCCAAGCTTAATACCTCCCAAGCTTCACTTGAAAGCTTAATACCTCCCAAGCTTCACTTGAAAGCTTAATACCTCCCAAGCTTCACTTGAAAGCTTAATACCTCCCAAGCTTCACTTGAAAGCTTAATACCTCCCAAGCTTCACTTGAAAGCTTAATACCTCCCAAGCTTCACTTGAAAGCTTAATACCTCCCAAGCTTCACTTGAAAGCTTAATACCTCCCAAGCTTCACTTGAAAGCTTAATACCTCCCAAGCTTCACTTGAAAGCTTAATACCTCCCAAGCTTCACTTGAAAGCTAATACCTCCCAAGCTCACTTGAAAGCTTAATACCTCCCAAGCTTCACTTGAAAGCTTAATACCTCCCAAGCTTCACTTGAAAGCTTAATACCTCCCAAGCTTCACTTGAAAGCTTATACCTCCCAAGCTTCACTTGAAAGCTTAATACCTCCCAAGCTTCACTTGAAAGCTTAATACCTCCCAAGCTTCACTTGAAAGCTTAATACCTCCCAAGCTTCACTTGAAAGCTTAATACCTCCCAAGCTTCACTTGAAAGCTTAATACCTCCCAAGCTTCACTTGAAAGCTTAATACCTCCCAAGCTTCACTTGAAAGCTTAATACCTCCCAAGCTTCACTTGAAAGCTTAATACCTCCCAAGCTTCACTTGAAAGCTTAATACCTCCCAAGCTTCACTTGAAAGCTTAATACCTCCCAAGCTTCACTTGAAAGCTTAATACCTCCCAAGCTTCACTTGAAAGCTTAATACCTCCCAAGCTTCACTTGAAAGCTTAATACCTCCCAAGCTTCACTTGAAAGCTTAATACCTCCCAAGCTTCACTTGAAAGCTTCATACCTCCCAAGCTTCACTTGAAAGCTTAATACCTCCCAAGCTTCACTTGAAAGCTTAATACCTCCCAAGCTTCACTTGAAAGCTTATACCTCCCAAGCTCACTGAGTTAATACCTCCCAAGCTTCACTTGAAAGCTTAATACCTCCCAAGCTTCACTTGAAAGCTTAATACCTCCCAAGCTTCACTTGAAAGCTTAATACCTCCCAAGCTTCACTTGAAAGCTTAATACCTCCCAAGCTTCACTTGAAAGCTTAATACCTCCCAAGCTTCACTTGAAAGCTTATACCTCCCAAGCTTCACTGAGCTTAATACCTCCAAGCTTCACTTGAAAGCTTAATACCTCCCAAGCTTCACTTGAAAGCTTAATACCTCCCAAGCTTCACTTGAAAGCTTAATACCTCCCAAGCTTCACTTGAAAGCTTAATACCTCCCAAGCTTCACTTGAAAGCTTAATACCTCCCAAGCTTCACTTGAAAGCTTAATACCTCCCAAGCTTCACTTGAAAGCTTAATACCTCCCAAGCTTCACTTGAAAGCTTAATACCTCCCAAGCTTCACTTGAAAGCTTAATACCTCCCAAGCTTCACTTGAAAGCTTATACCTCCCAAGCTCACTTGAAAGCTTAATACCTCCCAAGCTTCACTTGAAAGCTTAATACCTCCCAAGCTTCACTTGAAAGCTTAATACCTCCCAAGCTTCACTTGAAAGCTTAATACCTCCCAAGCTTCACTTGAAAGCTTAATACCTCCCAAGCTTCACTTGAAAGCTTAATACCTCCCAAGCTTCACTTGAAAGCTTAATACCTCCCAAGCTTCACTTGAAAGCTTAATACCTCCCAAGCTTCACTTGAAAGCTTAATACCTCCAAGCTTCACTTGAGCTTAATCCTCCCAAGCTTCACTTGAAAGCTTAATACCTCCCAAGCTTCACTTGAAAGCTTAATACCTCCCAAGCTTCACTTGAAAGCTTAATACCTCCCAAGCTTCACTTGAAAGCTTAATACCTCCCAAGCTTCACTTGAAAGCTTAATACCTCCCAAGCTTCACTTGAAAGCTTAATACCTCCCAAGCTTCACTTGAAAGCTTAATACCTCCCAAGCTTCACTTGAAAGCTCTAAGTAGCCTCCCAAGCTTCACTTGAAAGCTTAATACCTCCCAAGCTTCACTTGAAAGCTTAATACCTCCCAAGCTTCACTTGAAAGCTTAATACCTCCCAAGCTTCACTTGAAAGCTTAATACCTCCCAAGCTTCACTTGAAAGCTTAATACCTCCCAAGCTTCACTTGAAAGCTTAATACCTCCCAAGCTTCACTTGAAGCTTAATACCTCCCAAGCTTCACTTGAAAGCTTAATACCTCCCAAGCTTCACTTGAAAGCTTAATACCTCCCAAGCTTCACTTGAAAGCTTAATACCTCCCAAGCTTCACTTGAAAGCTTAATACCTCCAAGCTTCACTTGAAAGCTTAATACCTCCCAAGCTCACTTGAAAGCTTAATACCTCCCAAGCTTCACTTGAAAGCTTAATACCTCCCAAGCTTCACTTGAAAGCTTAATACCTCCCAAGCTTCACTTGAAAGCTTAATACCTCCCAAGCTTCACTTGAAAGCTTAATACTCCGTCCTAGCAATACTCGTCACTTGAAAGCTTAATACCTCCCAAGCTTCACTTGAAAGCTTAATACCTCCCAAGCTTCACTTGAAAGCTTAATACTGGCCGGAAACTCATAAAAAGAGTTTCACGAAGCTGAGGTATGTTGTTGCCAACTTTTAATTAAGAATATAATCTAAACAATACATTATGTATACTTTACGTAGAGGTGTCCTCTCTCTCTCTCTCTCTCTCTCTCTCTCTCTCTCTCTCTCTCTCTCTCTCTCTCTCTCTCTCTCTCTCTCTCTCTCTCTTACAACCAGCCACTGCAGTAACTCAATGACATATAATTCTGTTCAATTCAGATTGGTCAGTTAAGTGTACTCACCTAGTTGTGGTTGCAGTGGTCGAGACTCAGCTCCTGGCCCCGCCTCTTCACTGATCGCTCCTGGGTCCTCCCTCTCCCTGCTCCATTCTCTCTCCCTGTGTGTGTGTGTGTGGTTGCTCTTGTAAAGTGAAAGGTGAGTGAATTAGAGAGAAGAGAGAGAGAGAGAGAGAGAGAGAGGGGGGGGTTTGAGAGTAATTAAGAAGTGAGAGAGAACTGTAAAGATGAGTGAGAATGAAATGAGGTGGGATGGAAGGGGAAGAGGAAAATATAAATGTGGATCTGAAGAGTGGGAGAGAATGTAAAATATGAAACCTATTGATAATGTGTGATGTTGAAGATAATTATTCTCTCTCTCTCTCTTTCTATATATATATATATATATATATATATATATATATATATATATATATATATATATATATATATATATATATATATAATAGACATGTTAATAGGGAACAGGATGAAGTTAGAGCCAGCTGTGAGCCAGCTGTGAGCCACCTGGGGGCCAGCTGTGAGTGTCATCCGTGAGCCAGCGATTACATTATTTTCAACTCTTGTCTTCTGCCCTGAGATTCATGTCTCCAGATTCTTGCCAGTGATTGACAGGAGTGACACCTGTCTGTAGTTGATGACTGACAGGAGTGACACTGGTCTGTAGTTGATGACTGACAGGAGTGACACTGGTCTGTAGTTGATGACTGACAGGAGTGACACTGGTCTGTAGTTGATGACTGACAGGAGTGACACCTGTCTGTAGTTGATGACTGACAGGAGTGACACTGGTCTGTAGTTGATGACTGACAGGAGTGACACCTGTCTGTAGTTGATGACTGACAGGAGTGACACTGGTCTGTAGTTGATGACTGACAGGAGTGACACTGGTCTGTAGTTGATGACTGACAGGAGTGACACTGGTCTGTAGTTGATGACTGACAGGAGTGACACCTGTCTGTAGTTGATGACTGACAGGAGTGACACCTGTCTGTAGTTGATGACTGACAGGAGTGACACTGGTCTGTAGTTGATGACTGACAGGAGTGACACCTGTCTGTAGTTGATGACTGACAGGAGTGACACTGGTCTGTAGTTGATGACTGACAGGAGTGACACCTGTCTGTAGTTGATGACTGACAGGAGTGACACCTGTCTGTAGTTGATGATTGACAGGAGTGACACTGGTCTGTAGTTGATGACTGACAGGAGTGACACTGGTCTGTAGTTGATGACTGACAGGAGTGACACTGGTCTGTAGTTGATGACTGACAGGAGTGACACTGGTCTGTAGTTGATGACTGACAGGAGTGACACCTGTCTGTAGTTGATGATTGACAGGAGTGACACTGGTCTGTAGTTGATGACTGACAGGAGTGACACTGGTCTGTAGTTGATGACTGACAGGAGTGACACCTGTCTGTAGTTGATGACTGACAGGAGTGACACTGGTCTGTAGTTGATGACTGACAGGAGTGACACTGGTCTGTAGTTGATGACTGACAGGAGTGACACTGGTCTGTAGTTGATGACTGACAGGAGTGACACCTGTCTGTAGTTGATGACTGACAGGAGTGACACTGGTCTGTAGTTGATGACTGACAGGAGTGACACTGGTCTGTAGTTGATGATTGACAGGAGTGACACTGGTCTGTAGTTGATGATTGACAGGAGTGACAATAGTCTGTTGTACTTTTTCGTTAACATGAACTACTATAATAACAATAATAATAATAATAATAATAATAATAATAATAATAATAATAATAATAATAATTCTCTGGTCGACAATCATTTTCAGGCCAATGATATTATAATGATTTTAGGGTAAGTTTGTGGCACTGAGTCCGAATATGTCACCGGTATTGCTTGATCGGCTCTAGTTTTTTATAAATTTGGTGTCCCATTGAAAAACATGAAAGATGTGAAAAATATATTGATCAGACGGGGTTAATTTACAAATCGCATTGCAATTATTTTTTAGATCATGCAAAAGTCAAATCATACACTTCATTCTGTATAATAATGGATTATTAAGATCATTCAGATACCACTAATTATTGCATATGACAACGTTCTTTGTACGATTTTCTTCTATGTTGAGTGAGCAATTGCAAGAGATGCAATAAAACACATTTAAAGCTTCTAATGGAGGTGTCTATAATTAGTCGTCAGTCTCCTGGACGATATTCAAGTCCCATTGGAAGAGTCCAGGGATGTTATTGCAGTATACAAGTTCTTCATCTTGTCTGAAGTAAGGAAGGAGTTCAACCTGTCTTGTCTGGTCAACTGTTATTTTAACATCTTACCGTAGTCTGGATGCTGAAAGTTCAGATGCTTGCTCGACAGACTGAGGTCAAGTATCAGATCACAAAGTTCTTGGTAGAACTGCTGGGGTGTTGATATGTTTACTTCATATTCACTTCCACTGTTATCACCTGTGTTACATCCTAAACACTGTGTTTCTTCAACATCTGACAGTGGAAGGTCAGGCAGTGTTGTAAACACTGGTATGGTAACGTCATCACTGTGTGGCACAGGTCTCCTTGCTGACTCCAAATCAGGATATTCCCACTTGACTTTCTTGTATAGATTGAAACCTTTCCCATCCACCATACACAAATAACAATGGTCGTGGTGGTTCTTCGACTCTCCACACCATAGGAGAGAGATTTAAACTCTTCCTTTGTCTATTTTTCCACTGTGGTCAGCATTTTACACAGGTTTTGCAGACCATATGGGAGCCCAAGACTTGTCTTGTTCTCCAAGTGTCACTCCAAAATAAGCAAGATAACCTGTTTTTACAAAATCTGTGACTTTTCTTTGTTTTTGCAAAGAGTATTCGCCACAAATGTAGCAGAATACTGCATTGTGATTGTTTAAGCAGACTATTCGTGAAGAACTCTTGTTTATCTGGAAAAATAAAGTTACAATATTATCACTTGATCATTGTTGATATAACTCCTTTAATTAAATATTAAATAATTTTAAAATATGATTCTAATATTTATTAAAACTATCTGTATATGCAAATTGTCACTATACATACACGAGTTATTGCTAAGTTACCTGCTTATTACCTTTGATATACCTTTGATGAGTTTCGAGAGTCTCAGTACTCTCGTAGCCCGGCCAAAACTATGACGGGAATGTATATAATATCTCACAAACTAGAGCCAATTTGAAAATCCTACTGCCATTTTCGAATTCAGCAACAACAAAATACCCTAAATACCTTCAAATATCTTTTGCAACGATTATTTTGACCATTTTAATAATAATAATAATAATAATAATAATAATAATAATAATAATAATAATAATATTAATAATAATAACAATAATTATAATAATGCACTATCAAGGCCTGTGGTCACCATTCTAGTCACTGTCCACTGTCACCCTTCTAGTCACTGTCCACTGTCACCCTTCCAGTCACTGTCCACTATCTCCCAGTCACTGTCCACTGTCCCCCTTCCAGTCACTGTCCACTGTCACCCAGTCACTGTCCACTGTCGCCCTTCCTCCCTAATTATCATATTTATCACTCTCTGGGGTAAAGATTTAGGGATCTGGGGGCCACCCTCCCCCGGAACTCCCTCTCTCCGTCCCGTGGTCAAATTGAATGGGAATGTGTCTGGCCCGCCCGAAATAGGCCGTCCCATTATGCAAATTCCATCGGCCGGAGAAGAGCAACTTGTCCAAGGTTCCTGGAACCTCACTCCAACCTTGGTCCTTACCTCTCAAGGTAAAGGGAAGCTCTTGATCAAAGGTATTGGCTGTATCTCTCTCTCTCTCTCTCTCTCTCTCTCTCTCTCTCTCTCTCTGAGTCGTTGCTAGAAGATTGTTTTCTTGCTTTCTCTTGTTTTTATTTTGTTTTCTCTTCTCGTTGTCTCGTTTTGCTCTTCTTTTAGTTCATTTTGCTATTTTTCTTTCTTATCCTACCTCTCTCTTCCCTTTTCTCTTCACCTGTGTGTGTGTGTGTGTGTGTGTGTGTGTGTGTGTGTGTGTGTGTGTGTGTGTGTATGTGTATGTGTATGTGTGTGTGTGTGTGTGTGTGTGTGTGTCTGTGTCTGTCTGTAACATAACACGGGACCGTGTTCAACAAAGTGGACACACCAGCTAGACCCTTGCTGTTGTGAGGGCCCCCTCCTTCTCTCCTGCTGTGAGGGCGCCCCCCTCCTGTTGTAAGGACTCCATCCTTCCCTCCTGTTGTAAGAGCTCCCTCCTCCCCTGCTGCTGTGGATGCTCCCTCCTCTCCTCCTGTTATGGGGCCCCATCCTGTTGAAAGGGTCCCCTCCTAGCCTCCTATTGTGGGGCTCCTTCCTCCCCAGTGTTATTGGGCCCCTTCTATTATGGAGGCCACTCTTTCCCTCCTGTTATGGAGGTCCCTCCTCCTCTCCTGTTCTGAGGGCCTCCTTCTTCCCTCCTGTCACGATGGGGCCCTCCTCCCCTATTGATGTGAGGGGCCCTCTCTTATCTTTGTATTATGAAGGCCTCCTCCTGTTATGAGGGCCCCCTAATTCCCCATCTGTTATGAGGGCCCCCTAATTCTCCTTCTGTTATGAGAGCCCCCTTTCCTCCTGTTATGAAGGGCCCCCTCCTCCCCTCCTGTTATGAGGGCCCTCTCCTCCCCTCCTGTTATGAGCGCCCTCTCCTCCCCTCCTGTTATGGGGCCCTCTCCTCCCCTCCTGTTATGGGGTCCCCCTCCTCTCCTGTTATTCTCCACCTCTTCTACCACACCATCACTGCCCTCCATTCCCCTCCCAATCAGTCTCGTTCCCTGTCACCCATTCCCTACCTGACTCGACGTCCCCTCCCGACCCTCTTCTCCCACCCATGACCCTCCACCCCCCCCTGCCACAACAGTGCCAACACGAATCGACAACTTTGCTTGTGTCTCTTGCCCTGAGGCACGTCGTACTCTTTTTCCACATTCAATTCTCTCATTTTTTTTCTTGATTCTGAAGGCAGAGTGAATGTCAGGTGTGGCTGCAGTAGTGGATGCAAGTGTGGCTGCAGGTGTAACTCCAGGTATAACACCAGGTGTAACCCCGTATGAAGGAGTAGTGTATGATCAGGTATGACCAGTGGGAGCTCTTCATGCCGGGGATTGCCTATTGGCATTTATTAATTCTTCAACACGGTCTCTCACACCATTCTCACTGCTGTAATTCTTCGCTTAGCTGGCCCAGTCCTCACCAAGGAGACCATCTCAGCAGACCACTTCAGTCTTGGTCTCACCTGCCATAGCTCAAGAGGGCAAGACCACAAGACACGTGAGTTACTCCCATGAGAAACAATCACGTAAGTTTTTCATTACCAACAGTCAACTTGATCAAGCAAGTTTTTATCGCTGCACTTTCTCCCTGCCAGGCCCCAGACTTGCTCTTTCTAATGGGTGTAAAGGGCCCGTAAGAGGCGCTGACCACAAGGCTTCGTTAATATTGCAAGAAATGATCGTTAAACAGATATGAACTGATCTGTGCATCGCCTCGTTGACCTTCTGCAACCTGCTTGTTGAACTCGTTGACAACAACCTTTCCTAATATTATAATAGCGAACATTACCTATCATTAGGATCCAGAAATATATATATATATATATATATATATATATATATATATATATATATATATATATATATATATATATATATACGTATATATATATTAAGCAAATATCTCAAAGCAATCGATACAAGATGCAAAACAACCACGGGGGGAGTAGAATGATATCTCTAGGCCTTTCGTGTTGCAATCAAGACATCATCAGGAGCTTTCAAAATTGCCCAAAAGAGGAGGAGTTCCAGCAAATAGCGTACCCAAAGGACCGCCTCTACTGGAGTGAGAGAATAGTGTCTGGAGAGAGAAAGGAGAGCACCGGAAATGACCAGGCACCCAAAGACCAACTGTCCCTTTAAATTATGAGAGAAAACGGTTCCTTATAAGGGGGGACTTCTACAAGTTATGTAAAGGAAACGGGGTTCATTAAAAATAAACTCATTAAAGGGGAAGGACATTTTCAATAACAAGGAAACCAGTCACATATATTTATCCCACATAATTCTGAGGCAAACTCTGGTTCAACCTTCAGAGAATGCAGAAAAAAAAATATATAGGCCCTAATTCTTCGGTATAAGAGCCCAATTTTAAACTATGTACTAGTGCCTCAACTAGATACGCATCTAGTTTGAACAGACCGTCACTGATATTGCATATTGACTAAGGGGAAAACTCATGAAGCAGAGTGACCTAGTAGCGACCAGTGAAGAGGCGGGGCCAGGAGCTATGACTCGAACCCAGCAACAACAAACAGGTGAGTGCACACACACACACACACACTATGGAACAAATCATAGCGAGAAAAATGATAGTAACATTGTGTTTAATTTAATTATAAATTGTCTGAATTGCACCGTAATTATTATTATTACTGTTTTATTATTTTAATATTATTATTATTGTTATTATTATTATTATTATTATTATTATTATTATTATTATTATTATTATTATTATTATTATTATTAGTTATTATTATTATTATTATTATTATTATTATTATTATTATTATTGTTGTTATTTATTAAAACACTACTATCAGTAATGTCAAAATGCTAGGAGAGAAAGAGAGAAAGAGAGAGAGAGAGAGAGAGAGAGAGAGAGAGAGAGAGAGAGAGAGAGAGAGAGAGAGAGAGAGAGAGAGAGAGAGAGTGCTAACACAAGAATATTAGCATGTGTATCAATGTAGGCTCGACCCTCCGGCTGACAATAGCGCAGCTTAACTCTCACACATTTTAATTTTCCCCTCTAAGCTCGCCGAGGGGGAAAAAGTAAATAAGGAAAAACGAGAGAGATGAGCTCTCTTTTTTCCCCCTCGTGTTTCCTTCCTTACTCATTTTTTTTATTTATATTTCTCTCACCATTTTCGTGTTGTGATAAAAATTGCAGACCCAAAGAGAGAGATAGAGAGAGAGAGGTATGCAACATACACAATATATTACTTGGTGTTTGAGTCAACATTCTGTCCTGGTCACTAACTTTGAATGATTCCGTTTGTATCTGTTTTAATATCCGTTTTATTGGACAAATGTAGGGACCTCATGCATGGGTGAACGGGAGTGGACAGATGAATGGATGGACAGAGATTGACCCTGGGGGAAGGAGGTCAATCTTCATTATTCTCTCTCTCTCTCTCTCTCTCTCTCACTCTCTCTCTCTCTCTCTCTCTTATCCAGGAGCTGTGAATCAACCCCCAGCAACTACAAACTGTCAACAGCACCCACCTTTAAGAAATTCCTTTAGTAATCTATAAAAACCTTCAACAACCCACAAAACAAAGGACAGCTATCAGAAAGCACGAGAGGATACTAGAGCGTTACTCATATATTTTTTTACCCAGCTAGAGGAGAGAACGGAGGCTGGAACCCGCAGCCCAGGGCATCACAGGGGTATAATATCTCAAGTTAGGGAGAGAACAGCTAGGATAGCGAGTACACTGAAGAAGTGGCAGCTGGCGAGAGAACACCAGGAGAGTTGCAGGTGTGGACACACTTTGTAGAAGTGTTGAGAGTTCTGAGAGCTGGAGAAACAATGAAAGAGAGAGATAGAGAGAAAGACTGTGTTGGATGAACATTATAATCAGGGGATTGTGGTACTCGTTGATTATATTTCGTTTCGTCAATAAAGATACCCAGGTATTGTACATGTGTCTTATTCATCAATAAGATAAACAGGTGTTGTACATGTGTCTTATTCATCAATAAAGACACCCAGGTGTTGTACATGTGTCTCACTCACGGACTGTATACACCAAGATTGTATCATCCTGCAATACAAAAAAAAACACTAGACACTATCACCCACCATACCCATGCAGTGACTAGTAGTCACCACACACCCATGCAGTGACTAGTAGTCACCACACACCCATGCAGTGACTAGTAGTCACCACACACCCATGCAGTGACTAGTAGTCACCACACACCCATGCAGTGACTAGTAGTCACCACACACCCATGCAGTGACTAGTAGTCACCACATTACTGAAGCACTTAACAGGTCAAAGTGGGGTTTGGAGTATTTACAAATGAAGGACAGATAAGAGTAGTGTCCTCAGAGTCAAGACTTCGGTCACATGTAGAGTACTTACAAGAGAGAGTACTAAGCAAGGCAGGGCTGTGTTTACATAAGTTGTAGTACTCAGCGCTTGTTTACTAAAGGTAAAGTCTGGGTTTTATTGTTTGCGGAAATGCTGGTAATGCGTCACTCTGGATACAAGATTTTGACATTTATTGAGCATTTATCAGGGAGTTGTCAGGGGATATACATAGATGTTACACACACACACACACACACACACTCACACTCACACACACACACACACACACACACACACACACACACAACTGAGTGGTTCTATTAGGACTGATTTGGTCAGAATCCATCAAAAGAACTTTTGCACCTATGTGTCTGAATCAGTGAAGGGAGAGAGAGAAAAAAGAGGGGAATATAAAAATCAGCCACAAAGGGAATGGAAGAGAAGAGGGTGAATAAAGAAAGTTGTTGATGATTTATAATTAGCGGCAGGGAGGTTGAGGGAGAGGGAGGGTGACTGAGGGAGATTGAGTCAGAGGAAGGGAGACTGAGGAAGAGGGAGATTGAGAGAGAGAGAGAGGGTGACTGATGGATAGGAAGGGAGACGGAGGGAGACTTAGGGAGGGTGTCTGAGGGAGATTGAGTCAAAGGAAGGGAGACTGAGGGAGACTGAGGGAGGGTCTGGGTTTCTGAAGGACTGGCAAGAGAAGTCTCAGAAGAGGGAATTTCTTACATTTGGTTTCTTTTTTCCCCTCTAACTCCCCTCCCCCCTCCCTCACTCCTCTCTTTCCCCTCTCTGCGTCTATCAATGTTTTTTCTTTATTATGATTCTGTATCTTCTGTTCATTTGCTTCTCCAACTGTTCCTTCTCCTTCTATTTACTCCACTCTTCTCTACCTCTACATTCTGTCTCTCTCTAGGCACTCACACGTTTCGCTCCTCTTCTTAATAACGTTTCTTGATGTGTCACCTGGTGACACAGCTTTCTTTACCTCTTTCTCTTTCTTTATTCTATTCACTTCATTCTTCAATTCTTTCATCTCCTTTTTCAGAGTATTTTGGGATTGTTCTTACTTTCTCTTTCTTTTCTTTCTCTTGCTTTCATTTCTCTTCATTTCTTTCTCTTTCTTTCCTTTCTCTTGCTTTCTTTTCTCTTCATTTCTTTATCTTTCTTTCCTTTCTCTTGCTTTCTTTTCTCCTCATTTCTTTCTCTTTCTTTAATTTCTCTTTATTTCCTTTCTCTTGCTTTCTTCTTTCTGCTGTTTACTTTTTCCTTGCTTTCTTTTATCTTTCCTTCCTTTCTCTTTTTATCTTTTATCTTTCTTTCCTTTCTCTTTCTTTCCATTCTCTTGCTTTCTATTATCCTGCCTTCCTTTCTCTTGCTCTCTTTTATTTTGCTTTCCTTTCTTTTAGTGTTTACTTTCTAATGCTTTCCTTTCTCTTGTTTTCCCTCTTCTTGCTTTCTTTTCACCTGCTTTCTATTATCTTGTTTTTCTCACTCTCCTCCCCTCACTCTCCTCCTCCTTCCTCCCCTCATCTCCTCCCTCCTCTCCTCCCTCACTCTCCTCCCTCACTCTCCTCCCCTCACTCTCCTCCCTCACTCTCCTCACTTTCCCACTCCCCCCCTACTCTCTTCCCCTCACTCTCCTCCCCTCACTCTCCTCCCTCACTCTCTTCCCCTCACTCTCTTCCCTCACTCTCTCCCCTCACTCTCTTCCCCTCACTCTCTCCCCTCACTCTCTTCCCCTCACTCTCTTCCCCTCACTCTCTTCCCTCACTCTCTTAACCTCACTCTCCTCCCCTCACTCTCTCCCTCACTCTCACCCCTCACTCTCTCCCCTCACTCTCCTCCCCTCACTCTCCACCCCTCACTCTCTTCCCCTCACTCTCCTCCCCTCACTCTCTTCCCCTCACTCTCCTCCCCTCACTCTCCTCCCCTCACTCTCTTCCCCTCACTCTCTTCCCCTCACTCTCCTCCCCTCACTCTCTTCCCTCACTCTCCTCCCCTCACTCTCTTCCCCTCACTCTCTTCCCCTCACTCTCCTCCCCTCACTCTCTTCCCCTCACTCTCCTCCCCTCACTCTACTCCCCTCACTCTACCCCCTCACTCTACTCCTCTCACTCTACCCCTCACTCTACTCCCTCACTCTACTCCTCTACTCTACTCCCTCACTCTACCCCCTCACTCTACTCCCTCACTCTACCCCTCACTCTACTCCCTCACTCTACTCCTCTAACTCTACTCCCCTCACTCTACCCCCTCACTCTACTCCCCTCACTCTACTCCCCTCACTCTACTCCCCTCACTCTACTCCTCTAACTCTACTCCCCTCACTCTACTCCTCTAACCTCCTACTCCCCTCACTCTACTCCCCTCACTCTACTCCCTCACTCTACCCCCTCACTCTACCTCCCTCACTCTACTCCTCTAACTCTACTCCCCTCACTCTACCCCTCACTCTACTCCCTCACTCTACCCCTCACTCTACTCCCCTCACTCTCTCCTCTCACTCTACTCTCCTCACTCTACCCCCTCACTCTATCCCCTCACTCTACTCCCCTCACTCTACTCCCCTCACTCTACTCCCCTCACTCTACTCTCCTCACTCTACCCCTCACTCTACTCCCTCACTCTACTCCCCTCACTCTACTCCCCTCACTCTACTCCCCTCACTGCCTCAGTCAATTGAATTTTATCCCCGATTTTGTCTCTGTAAAATTTAAAAATTCTGACTGGTTGTTAACTCAGTCTCTCTCCCTCTCTCTCTCCCTCTCTGTCTCCTTCACTATATGTCTCCTTCACCCTCTCTTACCATCACCCTCCCTCACCACTCTCCTCCATCTTCCTTCCCCTCCCTCCTCTTCCCTCAATTATTCACTCCACTTGTTCAGTTCGTCTTCACCTTCTGCCTCCACTCCACGTAATGGACTGCAACACAACTTGTTAAAAAGTGACTAGTGTTTCTGGTGGGTCAAAAAGTGGCTAGTGTTTCTGGTGTGTCAATAAGTGGCTAGTGTTTCTGGTGGGTCAATAAGTGGCTAGTGTTTCTGGTGGGTCAATAAGTGGCTAGTGTTTCTGGTGGGTCAAAAAGTGGCTAGTGTTTCTGGTGGGTCAAATTCACCCTGCCAGAGTCCAGCTCACAAAAAAAAAACAATTACTCGTACGAATCAAATTCGGGGAATATGAACCAGTTGTGAACCTACCACAACCCTTCCCTAACACACACACATACACTCTTTGTGGTAACTAACATATAAAAAAATGGGACTCCAGAGGGAAGTATGAAGAGCCAGGGAAACAGAGGAAGCTTGATCTGATAAAGAAGAATTGACGGCAGAGCTCAGGAGAAGGATGGAACAAGAGTGATAAAGGAAGCTAGGTAAGCTTATCGCTGAAATGGAAAAGAGGATCAATGCAGAGAGCAAGAGGTGGGAGCTGCAAGCCGAAGCTGCAGAAGCCAGGATACAGAGCCTAGAAGATGAACTGAAAATGCTGAAATAGGATATAGAGCAGAAGAGGTGTTGCTTCAGGAGCAGGTACACGAATATCGAACGAGAGGACCAGAGGAAAGGAAGGAGTTAAGTCTTAAGTCGAGGCCCTATTAGACCACCAGGAAATGTCAAGGAACGAAAGTGGCGTGCTGCTGGGCACAAGAACAGCAGTGAGTGAGGGAGGTGTAGGTAGAAAAGGTGATAGGTCCTATGCAGAGGCACGACCAAGAGATCCAGGAAATGATAAGGGAAGCAGCACTGTCTATGTTTAAATGCGGAGGTGAAAAGCATTGGGAAGAGGAGAGGGAAAGGTCAGTTTTTATTCAAGGGCTTCAGAAGACTGAAGAGAGGACATATGAAGATGACAGGGAGAGAAAACAGAGATTGAAAATATCATAATGAAGATGACAGGGAGAGAAAACAAGAAATTGAAAATATCATAAAACAAACAAGAGAGGACGACATGAACGACCTGATAAATTTTCAGAAAACAGTTGGACACCCGAGAAGAAATCGGCAGCCCAAATTGATTTTCAAGACAGAAATAGTACAAAAGAGGATCCGGCAGCAGAAACCATGGCTAAAGGAAACAACAAAATACAGGCGGGTGTACTTACACCGCAACAGAACGAGAACAGAACGGCAGAAACACAACCACCCACGGAACCCCACAACCAAACACATTAACCCAAATCAACTCACACTCACACCCTCCCACCCCCTAGCACAAACACCACCTACACTGCAGCCTCCCATAGCACCCGGCCAGGTCTCCTACTCTCCCAGCCCCCACAGACTCCCCAGAATACAACCAAGACAGACGGAATAATGAATAAGTCAGGGAATGTACATAGTGGGTTCTTGAGGTGGTTTGGTCATTTAGAGAGAATGGATCAAAGTAGAATGACTTGGAGAGTGTATAAATCTGTAGGGGAAGAACGGCGGGGTAGGGGTCGTCCTCGAAAAGGTTGGAGGGAGGGGGTAAAGGAGGTTTTGTGGGCGAGGGGCTTGGACTTCCAGCAAGCATGTGTGAGTGTGTTAGATAAGAGTGAATGGAGACAAATGGTTTTTGGGACCTGACGAGCTGTTGGAGTGTGAGCAGAGTAATATTTTGTAAAGGGATTCAGGGTAACCAGTTAATTGATTTAGTTGGACTTGAGTCCTGGAAATGGGAAGTACAATACCTGCACTTTAAAGGAGGGGGTCTAGGGGATTTTCTTTCGTTTTGGGTCACCCTGCCTCGGTGGGAGACGGCCCACTCGTTGAATATATAAAATATATATATATATATATATATATATATATATATATATATATATATATATATATATATATATATATATATATAAAACATATGTATATATATATATGTGTGTGTGTGTGTGTGTGTGTGTGTGTGTTAGTTAGTTAGTTACCATTTTGTCCTAGGCACATGTCAATTAGACACTAGGCCTGTTGTATGTATGTGTGTGTGTGTGTGTGTGTGTGTAAGGAAACACTTCGAAATGTTTCTGCCCCACCGGGAATTGAACCCGGCCCCTCCGTGCGTGAAGCAAGAGCTTTTACCCACTAGGCCACCGGGGGCTGTATGTGTGTGTGTGTGTGTGTGTGTGTGTGTGTGTGTGTCTGTGTGTGTGTATACTCACCTAATTGTGGTTGCAGGGGTCGAGACTCAGCTCCTGGTCCTCCCTCTTCACTGACCGCTACTGGGTCCCTTCTCTCCCTGCTCCATGAGCTTTATCATACCTCGTCTTAAAACTATGTATGGTTCCTGCCTCCACTACATAACTTGCTAGACTATTCCACTTCCTGACAACTCTGTGACTGAAGAAATACTTCCTAACATCCCTTTGACTCATCTGAGTCTTCAGCTTCCAATTGTGCCCCCTTGTTTCTGTGTCCCATCTCTGGAACATCCTGTCTCTATCTACCTTGTCGATTCCCCGCAGTATTTTGTATGTCGTTATCATGTCTCCTCTAACCCTCCTGTCCTCCAGTGTTGTCAGGCCGATTGTCGTCGTAGGACATTTCCCTTAGCTCTGGAACTAACCTTGTCGCAAACCTTTGCACGTTCTCTATTTTCTTGACGTGCTTGACCAGATATGGGTTCCAAACTGGTGCTGCATATTCTAGTATGGGCCTGACGTACACGGTGTACAGTGTCTTGAACGATTCCTTATTAAGGTATCGGAACGCTAATCTTAGGTTTGCCAGGCGCCCATATGCTGCCGCAGTTATCTGGTTGATGTGTGCTTCCGGAGACGTGCTTGGTGTTATACTCACCCCAAGGTCTTTCTCCTTTAACGAGGTTTGCAGTATTTGTCCACCTAGCCTGTACTCTGCCTGCGGTCTTCTTTGCCCTTCCCCGATCTTCATGACTCTGCATTTGGCGGGGTTAAATTCGAGTAGCCAGTTGCTGGACCAGGTGTCCAGCGTGTCCAGGTCTCTTTGTAGTCCTGCCTGATCCTCATCTGATTTAATTCTCCTCATTAACTTCACATCATCTGCGAACAGAGACACTTCTGAGTCTATCCCGTCCGTCATGTCATTCACATATACCAAAAATAGCAGTGGTCCTAGAACTGACCCCTGTGGGACCCCGCTCGTCACAGGCGCCCACTATGATACCTCATCACGTACCATGACTCGTTGTTGCCTCCTTGTCAGGTATTCTCTGATCCATTGCAGTGCCCTTCCTGTTATACGTGCCTGATCCTCTAGCTTCGGCACTAATCTCATATGAGGAACTGTGTCGAAGGCCTTCCTGCAGTCCAAGAAAATGCAATCAACCCACCCCTCTCTCTCTCTCGCGCGCGCGCGTGTGTGTGTGTGTGTGTGTGTGTTAGTCACCAGCTCTTGGACCCTCGAAGTGAGCATCAACCTCGATGCTGGTGGAGAGCTCTTCATTCAAGGCCCTGGAACTGTTCTTTCCCTTCCTCGGATCAAAGCTGGAGCCGTATGGACCCCTATGGGTTTAGAGGTACCCTATAAATACACCAAAATATTTCTTTTCACGTCTTCAGTACTACAGTCTCACTGGAAAAAATATCAGACTATAGGTCTATGGTATATTTGTAGGCCTATGATATATTTGGCTATATTTCTACGGTATATTTGGTCTTCGGTTTTCAAGTATGTGTCATATATGAGTATTTTGTATATCATAAACATATCTCCCTTGACTTCTGTTTCACCGGCCGAATACGCCCACCCACCCGTTTACCCACCCACTCATCCACCCACCCACTCACCCATTCGTCCAATAATATCTGGGCACAGATAAGTTACCCCATGGTTTACCATTAGTGCAAAATTGGAACAAATAGTATTTTTTCACAATTTCTCTCCAGGGTCTATGGTGGGGCAATTCTCGTGTAATGTATCTCTCTCTCTCTCTCTCTCACTCTCTCTCTCTCTCTCTCTCTCTCTCTCTCTCTCTCTCTCTCTTCACTCTCTCTTTCTCTCTCTTCTCTCTCTCTATGATTTTGTATATCCCACACACACAACAAACACACAGTATATCCCACACACACAATACACACACACAACACACATACACAGTATATCCCACACACACAATACACACACACAACACACACATAGTATATCCCACACACACAATACACACACACAACACACATACACAGTATATCCCACACACACAATACACACACACAACACACATACACAGTATATCCCACACACACAATACACACACACAACACACATACACAGTATATCCCACACACACACACAACACACATACACAGTATATCCCACACACACAACACACATACACAGTATATCCACACACAATACACACACACAACACACATACACAGTATATCCCACACACACAATACACACACACAACACACACATAGTATATCCCACACACACAACACACACACACACACACATACACAGTATATCCCACACACACAACACACACATAGTATATCCCACACACACAACACACACAGGCAATGCTCTGTCTCCCTTCAACCCACACAGAAGCCAAAATAAAAATAGTTTTTTTTTTTAAATGAACCAACCATATTCGAAATATATATTACTGGGGACTCCAGGCCATTTATATATGTTTGTGTGTGTGTTATTGTACCCACGAACAAGTGGTATTGATCAATAATAACACTGCGACTAGCCAAGGATTCGAACCCATGTTGTTTTGGACCGCCTCATGGTGAGCGATAACCACATGACGCTCTAACCCAAAGGACCACCAAATCCTACAAGAATCACGCACCCAGCAGAGCTAGGTGTTTTACAGTGATCCAAGAAATTAGCTCAGAGGCACCCACAGCACCGTATGTCCTCGGATCACGGTAAAACACCTAACTCTCCTGGGTGCGTGATTCTTGTAGGATTTGGTGTTCCTATGGGTTAGAGCGTATGTGGTTATCACTCCCATGAGGCGGACCAAAATAACATGGGTTCGAATCCTTGGCTAGTCGATGTATTGATTATTATATATATATATATATATATATATATATATATATATATATATATATATATATATATATATATATATATATATATATATATAATAAGATCACAGTATGTTGATTCTCCCTTACCATCAAAGTTGTATTAAAAATCCCCCCCAAAATTCTGATGGCTGCGTCTATAAGATTCCGTGTAAAAAACAATGTGGTAAAGTTTATTAAGGTGAGATTGGAAAAAGTCTTGAATTAAGATTACGATAACATAAATATAGCATTAGAAGAGGACAGGATTCGAATGCTCTGTTTATTCATGTGAGAGATTTTAACCATCCAATTGATTTTCAAAAGGCTGAAAAAGTTATTTTAAGCAGGTCCATGTTGAGAAGTGAGGAAGAGGAGTGTAGGGAGAGAGGGTTCTCTAGGAGAGGCATTGAGAGAGAGTGGGGATGTAAACATGGGTTCATTGAGCCTCTGGGTTCCACAAGAAGGTTCAAGAGGGTGGAACACAACCATCAAACAGTTGCATTAAGCCTGCCAAGATATCTGAATAAAGTTGAATGAGGAGACTCCAGGGGCTTCAGTAACCTGCCGTAGCTGGCGACACCATCGTGTATTCCACGCTGGAGAACTCTGCTTACCTAACTTCATGCCTCCATGCATACCAAGAGGTATACAGGTGCACACACACACACGATCTATACATGGCTTTAAGAAGAGGTACGATAAAGCTCTTGGAGCACGGAGAGAGTGGACCTAGTAGCGACCAGTGAAGAGGCGGGGCCAGGAGTCATGAATCGAACCCTTCAACCACAGTTAGGTGAGTGCACACACACACATATAAACATACAAACAATATTTACATAGTCTTTAAAAAACAATAAAAAATCTTCCATCATCTGTAATTATAAATAAATCCCTTTTAGAGTACAACCCAAGTACAGATTTTTTTTAAATCCTCCCCATCCCATCTTTGGAGATTTACATTTCTCCAAGACGTATCTCCCAAAATTATGGGAGCCCCATGAATTCAGATGCATTGACATCTTGCCTTAAATTAATGGGGAATTTAAGTAAAGGAATGCTATATTTGTCTCTAGGGAGGCCGCAAATAATTTTGAGGAGAATAAACATTGATTCTGGAGCCTTGCGGTGGGCGTCGTGTTATTGGTGGAGGCAGGAACCAGACGCCAATTAAACTTATTGTCAAGAAGAGACATTGCAATGCCAGATTTGCAATATATTTGGTACAAGTAGGAGAGGAGAGACCCAGGGAAGAGAGTGAGGCAGGCCCAGCAGCTGGAGTTCAATTTCGTTATCCTCCCTCCATTCCCCGCCCCCTCACGCATACTTAGGTGTGTACACAACTCACATACACATATATGCACATGAGTACACACCCACACATCACACTCACACACACACATGCACATAGTTGCAATGTGCTGCACGGCGTCTACTCCTGGGGTGACCTGTCACCAATGCCAGGTGACAGGGAACAACATCAGGGAATTCGTCGCTTCTGAGGGCTAAAGTTCTTCCACTCGCTAGACAGCTACTGTTCACTACCCGGCCCCCAGTTCAACAGCCTGTGCCCATGTTCTGCTCCATGGTATTGTCCATCCCTATGAACAGCAGGTGACTTCCTAGATAGATCCTTGCTGCTGCAGTTGCTGAGTTCTTGTTGATAAGCTAGGAATGCTGCTATGTATGAGTGCATTTCCTGTGTACTATCCACAAACACTAATCTCAGGTCGAAGGAGACTCGAACCTACGAACCTTGGAACAAGGAACGCAGTGCTCTACCACCGTACCACACTGGTCCAGTACCTTGGCGCCCAGCTAACGCTAGACGTTTTGGTCCAAGGCAGCCAGCATTCAGGCAAGTGGCTTTCAGCTTTACGTCTCATCCCCTGCGTGCAGCCACCGACCAGAGATTTTTACAATGTTTAGAATTCGCAGAACAGACGAAATATTCACAAAAAAACATGTTATTATGTATAATAATTTGTGTAACTGTATTTATATATATCTGTTTCTGAATATACTCACGTTGATTCTCCATTTAATGGTTTAGTTTCGAATCAACGTACTCCGACAAGTGAGACGTGAGTGTGTGTGTATGTATCCGACAATACAGTCAGACACATATACACACATTCCTCCCTTCTCTGCATCCTCTCTGCTTACTCCTTCTCTCCTCTCCTTCCTCCCCATCTCTCCCCACCAGACAGAACAAGATAATCACAGCTTCCTGCTGAGTACGAACATTCTCTTATTCCTTCAATTATTCACTCACGGTTCCATTTCCTCTTCATTTAATGTTGAAAACGTCAGAATTATTCATTTCCTTCGTTACATGATGAGAGGGGAGGGAGTGGCTGGTGAGGGAGGGTAAGGTAGAGTGAGGGAGATGAGGGGGAGAAGGATGAAGATGAGTGACGTAATGGCATAATTAAGCATCTCTACCTGAGTTGATTAGTTGTCTCGTGGGACTGACTGTCGCCAGATTATCTGGCGACAGTTCTGAGAGAGAGAGAGAGAGAGAGAGAGAGAGAGAGAGAGAGAAACTATCTGGCTCGGCGTTCCTCACA
The DNA here is from genome assembly GCA_009830355.1 of Cherax destructor. Taxonomy (NCBI): domain Eukaryota; kingdom Metazoa; phylum Arthropoda; class Malacostraca; order Decapoda; family Parastacidae; genus Cherax; species Cherax destructor. The sequence continues at coordinate 44,993 of WNWK01005415.1, forward strand.
TTAACAAAAAGATCAGGAAAAAGTGTGTGTGTGTGTGTGTGGGAAGTACCGCCCTCCCTGGTATCCTGGAAGCCTCCTCACTGGACAGGTGGCCGAGGCTTCCGAGGTTGCTAACAGCTTTGCTGAAGGCTTCTCCACTTTCCCCAGCGTCAGGAGCCTCAGTCCTGAGTCCCGGACAGGGAGACCTGAGGAGACAGTCTCCGTGCCGCTGTGGAAGACACAGGAGAACGCTGACGTCTGTTGAGATGGGAGAATCACGTGTTAGTCTTGCAACCTGGTCCTCCAGCAAGACTCTCTCTCTCTCTCTCTCTCTCTCTCTCTCTCTCTCTCTCTCTCTCTCTCTCTCTCTCTCTCTCTCTCTCTCTCTCTCTCTCTCTCTCTCTCTCTCTCTCTCTCTCTCTCTCTCTCACTCACTCTCTCCCCTCCCTCTTCAACGTTCTTTAACAGATGTATTCAATTTTATTTGGACTATGAGGGTGCTTTCCCACAGACGGCTTCAGTCTGTGGTTCTGGCTTTCCAGGGACCAGTCCAGGACTCCAGAAAAACTGCAAACCTTACAGAATATCACAAAACATCTCACTGTTAATAAGATATCTAAAATCTGGAAGTTATACCGTCATTTTTCATCGACTAGATGGACAAACTTTGTTTATAGAGACTCCAACCCAGCTATGAACCGTGTGTTTATTGTTTAGTGGTAAAAATAATCCGGTTTTATTTAGATTGTATTCTTTACTGTACTGTATACAACAACTATATTAAGAAATATAAGATACAAAACGACTAGTGGAGTAGCAATACTCATTGGGGTCTGACAAGGACCCATTGTGACCTCTATAATCATATTGTTTCCATGCTGTGCCGTTCACAGGACGAGCTGCTAGTGCACAGTAAACTAGCCACTCAGACGTCACAACTAGAACTTCAGACTTCCGATCGGCCGATCTCCCTCTCCCTGGAGGGGAGATCGGTGAGGATGCTGAATGTTCGCCTCGTCTGGTATTTAGAGACGAGAGACTGCACCGCATCGGTGCATTTTGGCTTCCTTTTCATTATGCATTAGCCATCTTTGCCGACCTGGAGGACGTCTATGTTACAATATCAAGATCTGACGTTATTCTCCGTCTCCAGACTGTCCCGGTGTCCCCAGTATTTGCCGTCTACCAGACTCTTCAAGATGAGAGGTCTTACACAAAGTGCTGCGCAAATACCGTCACTGCTACTACAGAACCTATCACAGTATCAACAAAAGCTGACTTGTGTACCATACGAAGACGTATATGATTGGCCAGTTGTCAACAACAGTCATGAAAAGACACAGGAGTAGGGAAAGCTTTTATTTAGACGCCTTTTCGTTCTGTCTCGTCACAACAAAAGCATTTTTGCCTCACGGTTTATTAATTGATTTCAAAGAAACGAAAAAATTACGCAGTCATCCTTACCTATCTTAATTTATAATAATTAACGCCAATTTTCTACTGTCGGGACCAATTTACTCAAATTACATCCATCATTATTACAATTTAATTTAAACAATTCCAGTATAATCAAAACAATTCTGTTAACAGAAGACCAAATCAGAATCTATGATTCACTGCAAATAACAGATAGTAAGTTCCGTGGTAGCATAACACATAAGACGACAGAAACACAGGTTGCAAAGCGAGGTTTCGCCTATAGAGTGCTTAAACACGTTTCCATAAAGAGCGAAACGTTGTCTCTCCTCGAGTTAAGAGTTACGCCAAAATTTAAAAGAGATGGATCACTAATTTGCTAAAGCTCTCTGACCAGAGAGGGCGAAACGTGCTTCAGAGTAATGCTCGTTTTGCACCTCTTGCCTTCATTATCTTTGTGTCAAACTCTAAATCTTAACTTTTATTACTTCGACAAATTCAAGCAGTGAGGGGAATCCTGTACACCTACATATTACACATGTACAATAAGTACATATAGATGTTTGCTGGTAGTCAAAACCACCTCCTTCATGGTGCAAACTATCTCTAGCACCCTAGTTGCAGATAGTTCTGATAACAGGTGACAGTCATCTACGATGTCGGGTTTCTGTTGGAGCTACGACGGTGGGATTCTCAGAATATGTGCACACGTGAAGTGGTATTTTAGTGTCATAGTTCCCACTGAAGAGGAACCTGTAAAGTTTGAGAGGAGAGAGAGAGAGAGAGAGTGAAAATAGATGGAAAAGTGAGAGTGGAGAATGTGAGTGAGAGACTTGAGTACATATTGAAAGAGAGAGAGAGAGAGAGAGAGAGAGAGAGAGAAGAGAGAGAGAAAGAAGAATGGAGTATTCATCAGAGGGAGAGCTCTCAATGCGGCTCCCAGAATCAATCTTCTCCTCTCTGCTTCTCTCTCCTCTCTCTCCTCTCTCTCTCTCTCTTCTCTCTCTCTCTCTTCTCTCTCTCTCTCCTCTCTCTCTCTCTCTCTCCACGTTTTCTCATCCATCAGGACCATCCAGCGACAGCTCAGTGGAATATCAACTCCCGTCTATCACCCTCCCTCATCCGTCTATTACACACTGACACAAATCTGGCAGGAGACACCCGTGTCACTCTATGTCCTCGGCAAGTGTCCAGGGCCTCCCGTGTCCACTCTCACAGTGGGTGGGTGTCCACTTACACGAGGAGAACCTTAGCAACACGGCAGCACTTGCTCTGTCAGCTGACTGAAGTTCTGATGTGGTCAGCTGATTGTTGTTTTGATCAGCTGATATTTGTTTTGGTGTGATCAGCTGATATTTGTTTTGGTGTGATCAGCTGATTATTGTTTAGGTGAGATCAGAACATTGGGATTTTGATAGCCAGCCGATCACTTAGTTCAATATAACTCTTGATGACATCAATGTACCATCAATGTTCTCTTGATGACGCAGCATCAGTATAAAGCAATGATGAGTTAGTGTCATCATACCAAGACAGGACAAAATTTAGCCTCTTTTTTTTTTCCTTCCTATCACCCATTTCCCTTCTCTCCCCTTCCTTCTTTCCCCTTCCTCTCTCCTCACCACAGCAGGTAGTCACATTATTGCTCCTGGAACAGGTGGTGGGAGGGGGGAGGGGGAGGCTGACCAGCATGGGAATGGTCGAAATTACACCACTAGATTACTGAGGGGGTGGATTCAAGGGGTGTGGGGAAGAGGGGGAAAGGAATCAGTGGGAAGACACGAGGGAGGAGGGGGAAACATCAGCGGGGGGCACAGAGTGGGATGAGGAATGAAAGACATCAGTGGAGGCAGTGGGGTGTGTGTCGTGTGGGGTTCTTGTCGATGGATTGGGTAATAAACACAAACGTAGCTGGATAGTAACTGGTATATGGGTGAAAATGTCGCCTTGTTTGACTACCCTCTCTGCTCTCTAGACTAACACTGGCTCTCCTGTGGGCGAGGGGCGTTCATATTCAAAGGTTGACCCTTGACACGGCTTAGGTCAGCAGGAAAGGCTAGTAACGTTCAGTGATCACGTGAAAGGCTTGTGACTCAACTAACGGTTGGTAAATTACAATTACTACTACTGAACATAAGTACTACTACTGACATGTGTGTGTGTGTGTGTGTCTTGCTGCTCGCAGATTAGACAAAAAGCTCTACACCAACAGTCTGCTTCATCGCCGATTCGCAGACAGAGGATTGAGCCTCCATCACCTCCTCTTCTCTATATGGCCCACATAGAATTAGTGCTCCATGGAATTATATATTGGAGAAGCGAACGACTGAGTGTTGTGGTGAAATATTTTTCCTGTCACTGAAGATGTAAATAGAATCGAAATCTTTGCCATTTATATTGCAGGTCGTGCAAGATCATCTTAGATTTAGATATTAAACAGAGAGGTGACAGTCGAGATAGAGTTCTTATACTGCTTATACAGTCTACATACAGTCTATATATAGACCATATTCAGTCTACATACACTATATACAGTCGGTATACAGTCAATATATTGTCAAATATCATTTTAAAATATTTCCAGTGATCATTCTCTAGTGAACACTGAGTGATTACGTAGTGATAACCTGGCAGTTGTTGAGTCCTGTGTCTCACAACTTAGAGGATCTTCCATATTTGTCACTGTGGTTATTCTGTTTTCTGTTATCCTCTTTCCTGTTTACACGTTATCCCTCTTTCCGACTTTTGTTTTTCTGGTTCCTCTTCTGCTGTATTCACTAGCAAACTGGCTGTGTCCCACCCAGGCGGGGTGGCCCAGAAAAGAAAAACGAAGGTTTCTCTTTATAAATTTAGTAATATATACAGGAGAAGGGGTTACTAGCCCCTTGCTCCCGGCATTTTAGTCGCCTCTAACGACACGCATGACTTACGGAGGTAGAATTCTGTTCCACTTCTCCATGGAGATAAGAGGAAATAAGAACAAGAACTAGTAAGAAAATAGAAGAAAACCCAGAGGGGTGTGTATATATATGCTTGTACATGAATGTGTAGTGTGACCTAAGTGTAAGTAGAAGTAACAAGACGTACCTGAAATCTTGCATGTTTATGAGACAGAAAAAATACACCAGCAATCCTACCATCGTGTAAAACAATTACAGACTTTCGTTTTACACTCACTTGGCAGGACGGTAGTACCTCCCTGGGTGGTTGCTGTTTACCAACCTACTACCTAGGATATAGTATATATATATATATATATATATATATATATATATATATATATATATATATATATATATATATATATATATATATATATACAAACAGTGAACAACAATTTTATTAGTAATCTCATTAAGAATCTCTTCCATATGCCAGGCGTAAATAAGGATGATATTGCCTTGCAGAAATCTCTGAAACACAACCCCGCCTTAAGCGTAAAATTCCCAACTACATAACTTAGAGTTATTGTCTTTATTAGCAAACGTAGGTGCAGACAGAGGCTTATATATGCTTTATTATTGCTTAATAAAGAGTGTTATCTTTACCACATATACGTATTTTGAGCAGATTTGTTTGTGTGAGGGAGGTGGGAGGGATGAGGGAGGGAGGG